>CM060967.1:80071375-80198875 GCA_030765045.1 Tenodera sinensis
ATACATACGATAAAAAAAGGACTACCCTCAACCTATTATCTACATTGACCAAAGGTGGGTAAACCAAAATAATGCCAACAGTTTCACCTGGCATTATTCTAAAAGAAACAACAGTTTAAAGATTCCATTAGATCACATTTAATAATCTATCAAGCCAAAAATGGTTTCATTGAAGGGATAGATTTTGTTATACCTAGTCTAAATGTGAAGGTAATTATCACAAGAGATGAAAGTAAAGTGTTTAGGGAATGGTTTATCAATATCCTTTAAAGAATGTACGAAGGGTGTGTGATATTAATGGACACGTAAACACTCTAAGCTTAAATAAAAAATTTCCAATAAAAATTTAGGAAACTAAAGTTTGTCATGGCTTCAGAGCAAGGATATACCTCATAATACTACACATACAACAGTCTAATAATAAAATAATTGTAAAACAGGCTACAAAAATTATTGTTAGTAATTCATTATTAAAGCACACATTCAAATACTAGATGTGACTGTTGACTGTGCTTGCATAACAAGGAGTGTAGGTACAGTGGGAATACAGCAAGGTGACCTTGAGCTTTGTCTATATAAATGACTTCCTTGATATCAGGTGGTAATTTATTATATAATTTAATGATGTTGTACATAGCACTGTCCTCATAGGGTGAGGTCCTATGATAGCAGAAGCTTAGATGTTTTGGTGCTATCAGCATGTTTACCCTGGTTTTTCTCAAATTCAGATATATGCTTTGTAATGTTCAATAATGATTCTGGTAAAATGAAAATGGTAAAATATTTAATAAGCGAAACAGTGGTTTACATGATGTTGAAGAAATAAATTTTAGATTTTGAAAATATCCCTCTTATTCCTCCAAAATATAACCTCACATCTCATTATATTACAGAAATATGCAAAGTACAGTACTTCAGGATGAACTCTATCCCTTAAAATATTTAGTGCAAAACATGCCTGACACAATTTTGCTGCTAATTTCTGCACCTGCACATTTCATCTCAAATTTGAGTCCATCCATAACCCTAAGAATTAAACATGTTCTACTTCATTTATTTGTTTACCTCCTATTTCTAAATGAGGTTCATACTGATTTTTACTTTTTAAGTAGCCAAAGGATTTTGCTATGTCTTTTCTTTATTTATTACCAGACGATTTTGGGAGAACCATTTTATTATATTTTCATTTACCCTGTTGTTTCCTTTATTTGTTTGTTCGTTGTAGTGGTTTTGATGTTTTTGCTGCTGAAATTGTAAGAAAAATAATACAAAACTAAATATAAATAATAACAAGTATGCCTCGCTCCAATATTTTGAAATTACTATTTAAAAGAAAAACTAGACACTCTTGAAGCAGCTTTATTTAATTAAATGGTTTTGAAATGTACTAAAGCAAAACTGCTAGAAAGTGTCTAATTGCTCTTATTGATTTTGCAACTAGCTACTATAGTCCTGCTAGTTTCAAATAATAAAACATAATTGTACAAAATATTAAAAGTTTATTAACTTAATGCCATCATCCTATAACAAAAACACTAAAAGTTTGATAGCTAACAATAGTGAATGGTTCAAAATTTATAATAGTCCAATTTTTACCATATTCAAATTGTCAAGGTTTGGTCACTACAAAAGTTATGTCATTACATTTTAAGCTTTAAGTTCCTAGTGTGTTCAAAAGTTTAAAAGGATGTTTATAAAGTCACTTACCATTTCTGTTGGAACACTACAAATTTTGATTTTTTTCAAATAATCTAAAGCAATGTACACAATACAGGAAAGAATAGCTGTTGTTTCTTACCGACTGCATGGAATGACATATGATGAAGTGCAATAAAATTTCAAGTGCAAATTTCACAAAGCAGCTCCTATGAGACATGATCATAAGAACATGGTGAACAAATTCAGGTGAACTGGTAGTGTTACTGACAAACTGAACTGGGAGATTAGCTGTATTAAATGAAACTGTAAAGGAGTCAGGAAGCAATTACATGCAGCCCTTAGCATCAACCAAAAGACCAAGCAGAGAACTTGGTATTACACATACCACTGTGTGGGAAACAGTACAATTCAAAATGCACAAATATGCCTACCACATTCAAGTTATTCATAAACTTGAAGATGAAGACTATCCTATCAGGCAAGCTATGTGCTATGACTTATTTTTATATTTGATATATTTATTTATGCTAAGCTCACTTGTACAAGTGAGTATGACTGGTGTTCAGCCCTGGCTCTGTACCAGTCATACTCATATTTTACAATAGATCCTTATTACTAATTATTTACACCATTGTAGAGTGGTTATTGTTCCGATTCACTGTCCATAACCATTTGTTTCTCACTTTGTATAAAAATTGTCCAATCTTCTTGCTATCTTTAACAAACATTTCAACTATAGCTATATTTCTATCCAACTTGAACCATTTCTTATTAATATACTCTTTGCTCCAAATTTCTGTCCCTTTATACCTAAATATTATATTTTCCAGGTTCTCATTATCACCACATATGGGACAATAATTTTGTGGAATACCCTTCCTTAAACCTTTTAACTGCCATGCTCCTGCTCAATACCTTCTCTCTCCTCTTTATTTGTCACATCTATGTACTTTTCCCTTCCCCAATCTTCCTTCATTGGTATGTAATAAACTAAAGATCTCTTCTCAGCTATTTCACTAAATATCTTTTGCAGTTCTATGTCTTCGAATCTTTTCCTTGCGGATTTTCAAAAGTTTCTGGCCTTACTTTCTCTTTTTCTCCACATTTGCCCTAACCCACTGCTCTCCAAGTTATTTCTAAGACACTCTACCCATCCCTCATTTTTTTAAATTTTTCTCTTGATATATTAAACATTGTTTTAACAAGTTTCTTTCTTCCAGATTCAATATTCTATACCAAAATTTCAACGCCCTTTCCATAATCTTTCCTTTGCTTGCCACTCTGCCCATCTCTATTTGTGCTACCTGCCTAACCATTGCATTTGGTAACCCAAGCATTTCTCTACAGCATATCCTATGCACTTCATCTGTAACTTCCCATCCTCCTTCTAGTCCCCATACTTCTATCCCATATAGAATTTTTGCCTCTACTACCATACTATAAACTTTTTCTAACCATTTGATATTCATATCTGGTACATTGTACTTGCAACTTCTGATGGCTGATAAGGCTCCTTTTCCTTTTGTCAAAGCAAATTTCTTTTGTTTTTCCCAACTCCCACTGCTATCCATTTTTACTCCTAAATAAATACAATCTCTAACCACCCTATACTCTTTTTTGTTTTCATTTAACCATCTTTCATATTTACTCAATTTCCCTCCTTTTTTGAACACTAAAATCTGTGTCTTATCCTGGTTTATGTTTAAGTTCCATTCTTTGCAGTAATTATATACTGCTTCCAAGGCTTGTTTTAATCCATTCACCATTATTGCACCTACAACTAGGCCATCTGCAAAAAGTAGTCCTGGGATCGGTGAATAATTAATTACTGGCATAAAGTGGTTACATCTCCCAATTTCCCTTAATACATCATCTATATATAAATTAAATAGCACCGACTTAACTTACACCCTTGCCTAAGACCTTTTTGTTGTTTGATTCCTCTTGTTACAACCCCTTCCTCCACTCTTATACAAAATGTATTCTCCTTATACAATGCTCTAATGATATCCACCATTTGTTTACTCATCCCTATATTCAACAACTTATGCCACAACAACTGGAGCTCAATCCTATCAAACGCTTTCTCGAGATCCACAAAAGCCATATATAACTTTCCTCTCTTATCCTTCAAGTATTTGTCTACCAATGTTTTTATAATAAATAAATTATCAACTGTTCTCCCTCTTCTAAAACCCATCTGCAATTCTGAAAGAATATTGTATTCTTCAACCTATGCTTGTACCCTACTTGCCATGATACCCGTAAAGATTTTTTCCACATCTGATAACAATGCAATACCTCTGTAGTTATGACTTATTGGATGCTGTTAGAAATGAAAATTAAATGCAGCATGCTCTGCGATGAGGCAACATTCCACACCTGTGGACACGTGAACAAACATAACTGTTAGATTTGGGCAGATGAACAGCCAAATGCACTTCAGAAATGGGAAAGGAACTTGCCAAAGGTAAATGCGTGTATGGGCATCAAAAATCAAAAGTGATTGGACCTTACACGTTTGCTATTGGTATCACCTTGACTTATAGCAATAGTTTTTGAAGCCATAGTTGATACAAGATGGCATTTTGGATTCTGCAGTCTACCAACAAGATGGAGCACCTCCCCATTTTGCCAGAATTGTTTGGGACTACCTGAATGACACTTTTCATATGAGATGGATTGGCCATGTATAGCCAAGACTTTGGCTATGTTCATTCAATGGACTTTCTTGCCTGGGCTTTATTAAGTGCAAGATGTATCAGCTGAAAATCAAAGATTTTGAACAATTGAAAAACCACATTTTTGCCGCTGTGGAACAGATAATGCCAGCTATGTTAGCAAGAGTGCCTCAGGCTACAGAGGAATGATGGGACTTGTGCTTAGATTTGCAGGGTCATAACATTAAAATATCTTGAATTTGTGTTCAAAATGTCTAAAAGTATGTTCTTGTTGTTTATAGTCTGTAAAAAATGTTTAAGTGAAAAAGGGTAAATGACCTTATAAACACTCAGTATTTTGTGGAAGCGTAGTAGTAATTTATTTTAATTTATTTTCTTTTAGAGAAACAGATGAGGAAGCAACCAGAATGTTTGCTAATGGTGGAAGTAATTGCAGTTGGGAAGAGAAATGAAGCAGAATGTTGGCACCTGGGAATGTTGGGAATATGGGAGTACATAGGTTTTGAGCGTGTCCTTTAAAGCTTTAAAATTCTATTCTCATTGCGTGCTCTAAGAGATAAAAAAAGTTAATAATGACCTTACATTTGAGAAAAGTCTAAACATTGCAAAACTCACACAAATAACAAGTAATATCTCTGAAATGGTTTGCTCCATAAAAAAATGCATTTGGACATAACTGGTGGGTTTTAAAGGGATCTACATTTTTTATAGTAAGATTTACTCAATCTCTTACAATTTACCAGTTACGCAGAAATCATCCAGAGTAAACAGGACTACATAGGCTATGGCCAGGAAATTCAAAATATACATTTCATTTGCCATAAAAATATTTTAAACATATGGCATTTTAATCAAAATTGTTAAAGCCATTTTTGAGGAACACATTTTCCATGCAAAGGGTAGCTTAGGGTGGAAAGATTTTCTTTAAAATCTTTGTGTTGCATTCTTGAAAGATATTAAACTGAAATACCAACTTTGGTTTTTAACCAACTTTTTGTTTTTGAGTTATGCTGTCCACAAACTGACACACACACGCACGCACGCACACACACACACACACACACACATACACACACACACACACATACACACACACACACACACACACACCACGCACACACACAAACAAACAGACATATGGACCTTTTTCTAAAAATTCTATTTTTCTGGATTCAGGGGCTCAAAACATATATTTCCGGTGAAATCTCGACATTGAATTTTTGGGTCAAATGCAATACTTCCCTTACCTACTATATGTAGTACAGAAAGTAAAAATGAGAACAAATGAGATATCGGTGAGATACTTTCAACTGTTATTGTATAAAATACGATGTCACACAAAAGTTTTGTGGATCCGCAGGACCTGGTTAAATTAACATTGCAGCAGAGCTGTGATTTGTAAGTGAAATATTGTGTTGAAGATGTCTGAAAATAAGGAAGATTCACACCTAGTAATTGCTTTTGGAAGAACATGCTACAAGTGGAAATACAGTTAACAACTGTATCTTGAAAAGAAAGAACTGATAGAAAAAGAATCAAAATTGGAGAAGGTAGCAAACACTGAATGGAGAAAAATACATATAGGTCGCGCATTACTTCTTGACGAATGAAAATTTGATATGAAAGTTTGAATGTGAGTCACTACTCAGCTTTTGCGGGAACGTTAGCATCGAGAGAAAGAGAAGGTACAGCCTGCAGTGAGATAATGCACATGCTTCTGAGCTGCGGTAGTACAGCACTACAAATCAATTTATCACACTTCCAGTAATATCAGCCACACGTGTTATACACTATACCTCTATAACTGTTTCCACTTAACTTTCTTGCATTTCTTCTATTCCCGACATTTCTCCCTCATCTTCTTCCTCGTCTGAATTGCTGTTATTTTCGTACTGCACAAAACTTTTGCTGTCAACTGTATACACAAATGCGACAGAGGAAAACAGAGGTGTCTGTTATCGTAGCATAAACATTTGCTAACCTTTAAGAGGTAGAACTGGAACTTAAAAATTCAATGCCACAACTGGGATTTGAACCACAGACCTACCGCTTGCCGGGCGGACGCTCTACCACTGAGCTATTGTGACAAACTGCCAGAATGGCATTAAATTCTCAAGATAGTTCCTATTTTTCCTGGTAAACCACAAAGGCAAAGCCGTGTGTGGGCAAAGTTTAAGAGGTAGAACTGGAACTTAAAAATTCAATGCCACAACTGGGATTTGAACCACAGACCTTCCGCTTGCCGGGCGGACGCTCTACCACTGAGCTATTGTGACAAACTGCCAGAATGGCATTAAATTCTCAAGTTAGTTCGTATTTTTCCTGGTAAACCACAAAGGCAATGCCGTGTGTGGGCAAAGTTTAAGAGGTAGAACTGGAACTTAAAAATTCAATGCCACAACTGGGATTTGAACCACAGACCTTCCGCTTGCCGGGCGGACGCTCTACCACTGAGCTATTGTGACAAACTGCCAGAATGGCATTAAATTCTCAAGTTAGTTCGTATTTTTCCTGGTAAACCACAAAGGCGGCCTTTGTGGTTTACCAGGAAAAATACGAACTAACTTGAGAATTTAATGCCATTCTGGCAGTTTGTCACAATAGCTCAGTGGTAGAGCGTCCGCCCGGCAAGCGGAAGGTCTGTGGTTCAAATCCCAGTTGTGGCATTGAATTTTTAAGTTCCAGTTCTACCTCTTAAACTTTGCCCACACACGGCTTTGCCTTTGTGGTTTACCAGGAAAAATACGAACTAACTTGAGAATTTAATGCCATTCTGGCAGTTTGTCACAATAGCTCAGTGGTAGAGCGTCCGCCCGGCAAGCGGAAGGTCTGTGGTTCAAATCCCAGTTGTGGCATTGAATTTTTAAGTTCCAGTTCTACCTCTTAAACTTTGCCCACACACGGCTTGTGTGTTTAAAAACACCAACAGTAAGTTTGTTGGCATAAATAAATAATAATTTGCTAACCTGTTTATTAAGGGTAGACCAACTCACTGAATTTCTGTTCAAGGTCATTCGTCAAGAACAAATGCGCAACCTATACAAGGGTATGTATGATATAGTTAATAGCATCAACAACTATTAGTTAAAGATTATTGTCATGGAAAGCACTAAAAGAGATATGATACAAAGTTTGAGTCCATCTCCTGTGTCTAGTAAAGTCAAATAAACTATTGTTCAAGAAAAGGATTACTAAGTTTTAAGATGGAAGAGAATCAAGACATCACAGTATTAGTGCATATTTTTGAGTATCATATTAATGAACTATGGAACACTGGCAAGAGCACTTCATAAGTGGATAAATGAGATAAACTGTTCATTGTTGTCTGTCGGAGTGTGTTCCTGATGTAATGGATATTGTAACTGCCCTACCTGAAAAGTTAATATTAGTAGAATATGTGAAATGTAACTTAATTTTGGAATTCAAGAAGAGAGAAGTAAGCAGAGAAGACATCCAATCCTTTACAGTTAAGAAGAAAACAAATTTCTGTTATGGGTGCCAACAGCCTGGCCATTATCAACTAGACTGCCCTACAAATAAAAATGAGATGAAATATTCAAATTGAAGAGATGGTCAACTCAAGAGGAAACAGCAGCCTGAGGGGAACCTACAACCGGTGAAGACAAATCCATGCAAGAAGAAATATGATGTTGGGTAGACGAACAAGGAGAGGAACAATGACAATTATGATACCGAAATTTAGATTTCAAATCGAATGGGCTTGATAAAGACACGTTTTAATTTAATTGCCGGATGTGAGATTTGCGTTAAGTGTTGAGTAATAACATATGTAGATAATAGAGTAGGAAGTGTTTTAAGGTGAGCAAGATATGAGTAAATAATAGTCGTTAAATTTGTAGGATAAACACATTATTGGTTTGAAATTAACGAGTCATGATGTCATACTACATAGTTTAAATACACGTTTGAAATTCAGGTCTGCCAATCTTAAAAGTCGCGCGATATATTTAATAAAATATAAAGTAAACATCGTTTAATCCTAAAAAGGTAATTATATATTCGAAATTCATAAAAGAACATGTTATAATAGAAAGGGACATTTCTAAATTGGGAAAAGGAATAAAATAGCATTTTGGATACGAGGCTTTCTTTTGGATGACGTCATAAAATTTAAAATTGGAGAGAACGTTTTCTTAGCGTGGGGACGCCAGAAAGCGTCACTACTCACCCCAGACCAGTACTGCAAGTTATGGTGTGCAGATGTGAGTGCGATTCCTCTACATATAGAATCGGCATAACTCCCGAAAGTATATAAGAAGTAATAAACAATATACAAAGGTTTTCTTGGGTAGTCTATAACACCTGCGCGTACCCGAGATAAAGAAAGAGATCTCATCCTGACTAGCCGGAGCGAACCAAATCAAATGGCGACACAACGAGAGACCAACGACATTCCGCCACAATTACTAGGACAAACTCAGCCACAAGCAAATAAGGGGAGGTCAGATGAATATTATTCTAGTTGTAGAAAATTAGATCCACTAGCGGATTAAATGTAGGTGATGACTTTTCATTGAAAGCTAATAAATTAGGAAATGCGTTAATGTTGTTTTTTAATGTAAATTGCTTGAAATAGAAGTTTAAAATGTTTCCTTGTGTTCCAAATATGAATCAAAATTTGATGAGTGTCTCAAGAATTACTAATAGGAATAAATTTGTAATGTTTAAGAAAGAGGAAGCAGAAATTTGTGACCAAACTAATAAACTTATTGCTATTGCTCAGAGGAAAAATAAATTGTTCATATTTCATGGAAAAGTGGGTAGCTATAAAAATGTAAAATGATACACAAGTGTTACTCAAATGATAAGCAAATAAAATTGGCATAGAATTTTTGGTCATACAAATTTCAATAATTTGAAAAGAATGTGTGTAAACAAAATAGTAGATGGTTTACTAGATAAAATTGAAAATGAATATGTGAAGTGTGAAGAATGCTTCACAAACAAAATGCTTAGCTTTTGGAAAAAACTGGAGATGAGTGAGAGATGTGTTAGAAATCATACATAGTAATATAATTGGTCCACTAAATCAGCATAACAGCAAGAGATATGCTGTAACATTTATAGATTATTATAGCCAAGCTGCACAAGTGAACTGCATAAAGTGAAGGGTTTGATTGCTTTGTGAAATAAGTAAATATGATTAATACAAAACCAAACTGCAAAAATTATTAAAGGACTTAGTTGTAATAATGAAAAAGAATACTTAAGACTTCTTCAGGTTGGCAAAAGAAGAAGGTTTTTACATAAAAACAGCTCCACCATATATTCATGAACTGAATAGAGTTGCAGAAAGGTTTGACAGGATATTGGTGGACAGAGCAAGCATGTTTAACAGGTGAAGAAGAGATTGACAAGAAATATTGGCTGGAATGTATAAGAACAGCAGCTTACACTGGAAATAAGACTACTTACAAATACAGAGATACAAAATATACCATTAGAAATTCTTACAGGAAGGAAACCCAATGTAACAAATTTAAAAGTATATGGAAGTGCTGTATTTGCAAGAACTCATAAAGAAAGAAGAACATTAAAGCTGAATCCTAAATTGGTGAAAGGAAAGCTAATAGGATACACTGGTACAGTATACCAAGTGTTTGTTGATAACAGCATAGTCATTAGCAGATATGTGAGATTGTGGAACAAACTGCAAGATTAATAGAATACAGTTGAACCTGCTTTATACGTAACCCATTTCTAAGTAATTTGTATATATGTGTAAGTTTTTGTAGGTCCCAGCAAAATGTAATTTAAAAAGATATTAATAGAATCTTATTTATATGTAATTAATTTATATGTAATTTGCTGTTATAAATATTAAAATTCAGTGAAATACAACTGAGTTTTATGTAATTATAATGAGCATACAGCATATGCTATCTTAAAAAAACTTGAGGCATATTTTCTTTATCTTTGTTGAAAAAGACGCAAGCTCAGCAGGTGACTTTCGGTCGCAGAAATAAAGGCATAGACATTATTTATTTATGCCAACAAACTTACTGTTGGTGTTTTTAAACACACAAGCCGTGTGTGGGCAAAGTTTAAGAGGTAGAACTGGCAGTTTGTCACAATAGCTCAGTGGTTAGAGCGTTTGCCCGGCAAGCGGAAGGTCTGTGGTTCAAATCCCAGTTGTGGCATTGAATTTTTAAGTTGCAGTTTTACCTCTTAAAGGCATAGACATTTGCTGGTAGAGCTGATGGCTTCATGACAAAGTTGCAGCAACAAACGAGAAGTACAGATAAAAACTTTCGGTATCTGGTGTTTCTTGTTGAACAGTGGTTTTGTCTTTCAGTTCTCACTTGCTTTTAATCAGCATGGAGGGCAGAAAAAGGAAATGTTATACAGTAGATCAGAAAGTAAAATGTACGAGAGATGGCACATAGTCCACACAAAATCAAATCTGAAATTGTTTCAGACTTAGGAATTGTTTATATCACAGTCATTAGTAACAAAATGAGGTGTATGCATTTAATGTAAGAAAAGTGAAACCAGCCAAATAAACTGATTTCTTTAAAGCAGGACCAAGCTCAAAATAATGATTTCTTTATACATAAGTTTATTGTTTGTAAAGTTGTACACATGTAGGTCCACTATATTGCATTTTTTTAAGAAA
Organism: Tenodera sinensis; assembly: GCA_030765045.1. Taxonomy (NCBI): domain Eukaryota; kingdom Metazoa; phylum Arthropoda; class Insecta; order Mantodea; family Mantidae; genus Tenodera; species Tenodera sinensis. The sequence goes on from CM060967.1 coordinate 80,082,353, forward strand.
AGGAAATATGATGCATTATCAAAATCTTATTTATAAGTAATTCTGAGTTATAAATAATCTTCCCTTGCCCGCTTGATATATGCATAAACCAGGTTCAACTGCATACAGATAATGAAAGGAATAAAAATAAATACGGTAGAACTATTGAAAAAGTGGACATCATGATGAATATATAAGAGATATAAATCAAGGAAGTAGAGACAAAGGTGAAAGTGATGAGATAAGTAAGTAATAAAGAGAGTGAAGAGATGATAGAAAATAAAAGGCCTCTAAAGGCAAAAAAGTTACCAAGAAAATATAACTATGTTTATGCAAATTTCTGTAATGCAAGTGTTCCAGAAAACTATGAAGAGGCATTTAGCATTACTGGGTCAGTTTAGTGGAAAAAGGCAATGGAAGTAGAGATACACAACTTAGAGAAAAATAAAACCTGGAGGATAGTGGATGAACCTACAAACAACAATATAGTTGAAGTAAAATGGATTTATGGAATCAAATTACATAAATGGAAAGTACAAAGCAAAAGACATTGCAAAAGAATTTCAACAAATGTAAGAGGAAAATGAATAAATATATTCATTAGTTCAAAGAAACTCTACATTGAAAGTACTGTTATCTACAGCATGTGTAAGATGATGGAAAATTGAACAAATGGATGTGGAAAATGCATTTTTAAATGGAAGAATTAAATCTGAAGTATACATGTATCCACTAGAGGACTACCACTTTGAAGAAAATAAGGTATTTCTATTACAAAAGTCACTACATGGAGTGCAAGAGAGCCCACAAGACTGGTATGGATGTTTTTATCAGATTATGTGCAGTTAATTTTTAAAAGACCGCAATATGACTACTACACAGAATACACAAATGACAAAAGAGTATGTGTAATATTATATGTCGATGATTTATTAGTTTTTGGGGAAGAAATGGAAAGTGTTGCTGAAATGAAGAGTTATCAGTTTTGTATGAAGGACTTGAGAAGAACGAGTCAATACTTGGGAATCAGTATTGAATATATTCCAGAAGAAAAGGAAATGTTTTTGAGTAAAAAAGAATATATTAGAAGTATGGCAGAGAACTTCAAAGTTATTGAGTCAAAAATGTTTGGAACACCAATGGAAATCAATCTGAAACTGGAGTCAGTTGAAGAAGTCAATGAAAAAATTAGTACAGAAACTTAATAGGAGCCTTATTGTACATGGCAAATGATACACACCCATATGTTTCCTATGAAGTAAATTGTCACAGTCATCTTCAAAGTGTTTATGATGATACTCATTACAATATGCATTGCAGGTATCAAAATATTTATATCATACAAGTTAAGTTATTTATCAAATTATAGTGAAGAAATGAATGCATATGTGGATGCTAATTGGGCAGCAGATATATCTAACAGAAAGTTTAAAAGTAATATAGTAATTAAAGTCTTCTGAAGTACAGTTATGGGGAAATCACAAAAGTAGAAGATAATGTCAAGAGCAAAAGTTTGACAATCTATAAAGATAATAGTGGTGCGATTGCATTGGCTAAGAATGGTAAATTTTGTAAGAGTTTTACACAGGTATTAGTTACCATTTTGTATATAGTTATGAGAAAAAATCTATAATTTATGTATAAAAAATTTCTACTGATAATCAAATTGCTAATATTTTGACGGAGTCTTTGAGTAAAATACAATTCCAGAAATTTAGACATTTGTTCAGCATAAAGAATGCAATGAATGTATAAGAGCTAATAAGTATGGTGAGAAACTAAGGTGTGTTAAAAATAGGAATTTAGTTCCTCACAAGTGGCCACTCTGAAAAGCCCTGAAAAAGGAAGGGAATAAAACGGTGATATCTGTTAGCTAGATGTTGACTTTAAATAGTTTGTGTTTCTATGTATTTATGATGTTAATAATAAAAGTGAGTAAAAAGAAGATCTTTGTGAGATATTTATTGTCAGCTGTAATTGTACAAATCATGATACACTAAAGTTCCATGGATCTGATTAAATTAACAGTTTTAAGACACATTGGCCACCAACATCAAGTTATGAGCTTGCTAAGGATGCTGTGCAATTAAAATGAAACTTCAAATACAGCTGACTGCAGATTGTGTTCCTTGACTAGGATATTCCAAGAAATTAAAGGGTGCATTGTGCGTATACTGTGTGTTGTTTCCACCAACTAATGTGCATAGTGTTTTGCACAAATTCATCAAATCTCACACACCATCTCATGGCAGAAATCGGTAGCCAGAGCAGCAATATGGGTATGTTTCAAAAGCATTTGCTTCCATCATCAACCAGATTCCAACTCCTGGACAGGACTGTGGAGATGTTGCCTTATTATTTCTTTCTGGGTATGGTATCCTTTAGTTGAAAATTCAAGAGGTTTTTAACAGAGTAACTGTATTGTGGTGCTAATCAGGGAGCAAAATCCCAGTGGGAATGGTTAGGATTTCCCCCACCAATGATTTTATACTCAGAATTTCCCCCCACTAAAATATCCCAGGTGATACCGACATTTAGATTTAAAATCGAATGGGCTTGATAAAGACACGTTTTAATTTAATTGCCGGATGTGAGATTTGCGATAAATGTTGAGTAATAACATAGGTAGATAATAGAGTAGGAAGTGTTGTAAGGTGAGCAAGATATGAGTAAATAATAGTCGTTAAATTTGGAGGATAAACGCATTATTGGTTTGAAATTAACGAGTCATGACGTCATACCACATAGTTTGAAATAAGTCAAAATTCAGGTCTGCCAACCTTAAAAGTCGCGCGATATGTTTAATAGAATATAAAGAAAACATCGTTTAATCATAAAAAGGTAACTATATATATTCGAAATTCAAAAAAGAACATGTTATAATAGAAAGGGACATTTCTAAATTGGGAAAAGGAATGAAATAGCATTTTGGATACGAGGCTTTCTTTTGGATGACGTCATGACATTTAAAATTGGAGAGAACGTTTTCTTAGCGTGGGGACGCCAGGAAGTGTGTTCACTCGCCCAGACCGGTAATGGACGTTGTGGTGTACACACGTGAGTGCGATTGCTCTGCGAGTATCTCTATGTTTCGAAAGTCGGCATAACTCCCGAAAGTGTCAGAGAGTAAAAAAAAATAAATAATATACAAAAGTTCTTCTGGGGTAATCTATAACATACCTACGCATACCCGGGATTAAAGAGATTTCATGCTGAACTAGCCGGTGCAGACAACATCAATTCCACATCAAAGGGCGACACAATGTGACCATCATATATTCCGTTACAAATGGCGATCCAACGTGAACCAACAGCTTAATTTTCGCATCACAGGAGTAGTTGATACAATAAGACAAACAGCGAAACATGCACTACTAAAATGCTTTCCCCCACCAACTTTTAAGAGTTTTGCACCCTGGTGCTAATAATAAATCCTTAATGATTTTCTTGAAATTGTTATAAGCCCATGGATGGTATATGAATCTTCTGCGGATTTTTCCAAGTCATTTATAAAACATTCTTCATACTGATAATTTGTAAATATAAATATTTTAAATGGTAGAAAAAAAGTAGAAAGCAGGACATCAGGAGAAAGCACCCAATGGAAATTTGAGAAACTGCACCTTATTAACAGTGAAGCAACAAGATTCTAAAGTAAGACGGGCCCTTAAACCCAACTCACTCACTCACTCACTAAAGTAAGAACAAATTAGAAACTAAGATAAGTGAAGTTTTTAGTTTCTAATTTGTTCTTACTTTAGAATCATACAGTCTGTTTCTCTTATATTATTTAATGAACAATCCCTTGCTCTTTAGATATTATGGCCTTACTTGACATTTTCTTACTTTTGCTGGTTATCTATTTACAGAATAAATGATGACAGAATACTGTGTATACTTGGAGTATGTGTACAGTGATAGTTATTATTAGTGAACAGAAATTGAAGTTTAAGCAACAGTGAAGTATATATATAACCAAGAAAATGTCAAGTATTATGTGAAAAGCAAGAGATTATTCATACAGATAGAGAAACAGAATGTATGGCTATTACAGATTTTGTAAGCTTATATTGAGACAGAATATTAGAAGACCCCAAAAGAAAATCATTCATGTGAATGTTTGTTAAAAGTGTAATTCGTTTTTTGATGTTGGTATGAGATAATTAAATGACGAAAACATGTTGATAAGGTTCATTGTTACGAACAACTGAGTTTGCACAAAGACGTCATAAATCTTTCCATATTTGATTTTGGTATATGTGTATAAATATTAGAATTGTTTCTGTTCCATAATAAAGGTAGGGGAGGATGATTAGAGATTGCTTCCCTAATAAGAAAGAACTATTTGATGGACACATGCGCGGATGAATATGAAAAAGGTGGTGTCGCGTCAAACGACGCCAAAAAACTGTTCACTAGCGTGTGTATCTTCGAGGTGGAAAGACGATCATATTTAGGTAGTGTGAACATGGAACTTTCACCAAACTTCCATCAAGCATAAATTCTACTAAGTAAAAAGTGGAAAGGTTTTTAAGCATTTAGCATGGTGCTGAGAGTGTAAAGTATCGATGAAGTGTTAATAAAATATTACATTGTAGTGAAGAATTATTGTGTGATATTCCATTCCATCCGTTACCAAGCCCTGAGATCAAAAAGATCTCATTAGCTTAAAGACACAGCGTTGTTAATAATTATTGAAAAAACAGCACCAATATGTTGATTTTTAATCAACAAAAGATAACTTTTCAAATTTTCATTGAGTGCTTTCTCCTGATTTTTTGTCTTCTACTTTTTTATTGCTCACACCATTTAAAATTTTCATGTTTACAAATTATCAATATTCTACGAGGGGCGTCTCAAAAGTAACTTGCACTATTTTTTTAAAAAATAACAAAATGTTTAAATATTTTTAAAAGGGTATATTTTGAAAGCTACATTCAGTACCTATTTTTCCACATAACTTCCTTGAACCTAAATACATTTTTGATACCGTGGTAACAGTTTTTTTAACCCAATGTCAAACCACTCTCCCGCCAAAGTGGATAGCCATCTTTCCACTTCTTGTTTCAGTTCCTCGTCATTTACGAAGCGCCTTCCCCCAAGATGTTGCTGCAACTCCGGAAAAAGATGGTAATCACTCGGTGCAAGGTCAGGTGCACTAGATGGATGACCGAAAACATTCCATCGAAACTGCTCAAAAGGGCTTGAGTTTCACGAGCAGCGTGCGGGCGAGTGTTATCGTGGACCAGAAAAACTGTTTTGCTCAACTTTCCCTTCCTTTTGTTTTGTATGGCTCTTTTGAGTTTTCCCAGCACCTCACAATAGCGAGCAGCTGTCATCGTGGTCCCATGGAGCAGGTAATTGATTAACAGTACTCCCTTCGAATCCCAGAATATCGTTGTGATGGCCTTGACAGCCGATGCAACAACATTTGCCTTTTTTTGGAGTTGCCTCATCCATTTGTTTTCACAACTTGCACACACTTTCCATAGACACCGATCTTTAGAAATAATCCTGTGAAGCGATGCACGGCTTATTTCAATATACGGAGGAAGTTGAAACAAACCTGCATCAAGTGTGAGGCGCTGATCGGTGTTCATGCTGCTCGAACCTCGTCAACAATATCCGGAGCGAGGGAAGTGGAAGGTTGGCCGCTTCATTGCTCATTGTGTAATGTTGTTCTCCCTTCAATGAACGATTGGGGCCAACGAGAAACCATTTGTCTTGACAAAACGTCTTTTCCATAAACACTGCACAACTCGCAATGAATTTCAGTCGCACATTTATTTTTTCCCGTCATAAAACGGATTACAGCGCGAACTTCACAATCAGCGGTAGGAACGAGTGGAGTCTCCATTGTTACTGCCGTTTTAATGTCCAAGCAATAAACTTAGGGGCCTAGGAATTTTACGGTGCTGCTACTACACCCATACCTATATACCCTGGGACTTTCAGACTTTTTCCGCCTACCGCGCAGATTTAAAAAAATAGTGCAAGTTACTTTTGAGACGGCCCTCGTAATAGTGAAATACAGCATTTACAGAATTCTTTGCTTCAGCCAATTTATTAAGAACTGCCTTTAGGGTAAAATCATTGCTGTTGATAAGCTATGTAAAATTATTTTGGTTGCAAATAACAATATTCTTTATGGTATTTATCCTCTCAGGCTGAGAACTGTGTGATCATTATGTTTGAGTATTATGGACTAGGTATTTAGGGCATTTCTTTGCAAATTCAGCCTGTGTGAACCTTACACAGTTTTAATAGTCCTTGACTTTATTCATTAATATAGAAATGAAAAATGCAAGTATTTCAGTACAGGCTTTATTTCAACCTTTGGTTTTTATGCTTAAGAGTAGTATATACAACACAAAAGAGTTAATATGTCCAATATTTCTTCCATGTGCCTTCTTTGTTTCTGTTTCTCATGGTCTCTGTTCTTGCTGATTCAGATTCCTTGTATGATGAAACTTAAATACCCACGCAGGAAAGTTGGGAATAAGTCCTTAAATTCTATTGCTGTTTCATGGAAAACTGAAAGCTGGACACTGGAAAACAGATGTTTTGATTATAAATATGGATCTTCCTACAGAAAGAAACTTGGAATGTATAATAATTTTGTACATAGGAGAAACTGAACAGGTAGAAGGTAAATCACATAAGTTATACCATCAGATTTTAAAAAAAGGCAAATATATTTTATCTGTCTGTTATATACAAGAAAAGAAACAAAGACTGCAAAATAGTAAAGAGAAAAACATAAATAGTTTTTAGTTGTTTTATATATAAAAAGTAACATACCTCACTCTTTTGCTTGGACAGACACTTAAGCAGTTTTAATGCAGCATTGCAGCTTGTCTTACCTGGGAAAAAGATGCAAGGGTATTAAGAAAAATAAGGTATATATTTATAGTATAAATATATGAGGGCCATCCAATGTAAGTTTCCCTATTTTACAAAAAATACAAGCTGGTTATTTACACTCATGAAATATTTTATTTTCATTCTACAACTTGTACACTACTTCTCCACATAATCATCATTTCTGTCCAAACACTTTTGGTATCCTGGCAGCAGTTTTTGATATGTCATACCAGGTTGGGTGCTATCTCCATAGCCAGTGGTTATCATTTTTGGTGCACGTTCGCCAGGGTTCTTCCACACCATTTTTTGTCATTTTGTTTCTGGAGTTAAATGATGCACCCAGCTTTCATCTCTCAATGCAGGAAATAGTTGTTCTCCCTCTCTTTGAAGGATTTACAGGAAAGCTCGGGCCACTTTGATCCATTGTTGCTTGTGAGAATCAGTAAGTAAACATGGGACCCATCTTGAACAGACTTTTTGATACTGCAAGACATCTGATAGGATCGTCACAATAGAGGAGCCTCCAATTTTCATACCAGGAGGTAGTTGATTCATTATCTCATCAGTGTTGATGCATTGATCTTCGTCCACCACATTTTGAACTGCAACAGTGGCTGCATTGCCTGTAGCAGTAATGGGCCTGCCACTGCGCTCTTCATCATGTACCTTTGCTGTCATTCCAGGAACTATGAACAGCAGTAGTGAACCATTTGGATGCTCATGCGTCCTTCACCATAAACACACACTAAATGGCAATGAATATTGATAGCCGTTTTAGTTTTCACTGTGAAAAAACGAATAACAGAAAGGAGTTCACAATGGACACGCTTTCAAGTGGTAGCTCCATGGCAGGTGGTGCCACAGTGGCTAACATGGACCAAGTACGTGCTGTTGAAGGTCAAGTGCAGTCACTATACCCCAATGAAAATTCTTACAGTGACAACTTAATTTTAAAACATGTAGTTTACAGTGAAAAAAATAAGGAAACTTATTTTTTGGATGGCCCTTGTGATAATAAGAAAATGCAGTGACCATCTCTTTTTTTTCCATTCCCCTCCTGTGTCTGAAAAGTGATATCCAGAATAGTATTGCTAAAGTTTAATGCCATTTTCATCTATTTGCTTTCATCAGACACATTAGGCACTCTACAAAATGCAGCTGTAAGCTGTTCACATATCTCATTTTATAGCGATAGTTTAAAGAAGAAAAATAAAAAGATCAGAATTGTTGCATTCACATGACTACTCACTCATCTACAAACTATTCTTATAAAAGTTAATACTTCTAAAAATGCCTTGTTAACCTAGATAACATTGTTTTATACATTGTTGTAGGTGTAAGAAGTATACACCAAGCTACAACCAGTTGCTTGATGTGTGCAAACACCACAGGTTTCCCCTACCAAATGGTACTCACTGTCACCACCTGCATTGAATCATCAACAGTATTCCACCTATGCCATGACTCCTGGCCTGCAGGATGCAGAAGGACACTACAAGACTTTGGCCTCCACCTCAGCTTGCTGCAATGAACAACAAATGCATGCCTTGCAGCAATAGAGGCCAAGCAGTGCAGCACCATTAGGCAGTTCTCAGCAACATCCATCCAGATAGCATAACTTCTCCGCAGGACCTAGACTTCTCCGACCGTGTCCATCGGGAGGTATGCCGATTCCTTCGACGACCACCTGAGGAGGCAAATCGCCTTCCTATCATAAAACTCAGTGAACTCCAGGGCACACTCCGGTGTCTCAACCCCAAAAAGGCCGCAGGGCCTGATGGGCTAACCCCTGCCATGCTCCACCACCTACCATTCAAGGCCGTGCTGTTTCTCACAAAAGTCTTCAATATGGTCTTGCCCTTAGCCACTTCCCACGCAAGTGGAGAGAGGCACAGGTGATATGTATATTGAAACCAGGGAAAGACTCGGTACATCCTGCAAACTACCGCTCCATAAGTTTCCTCTCTGTCCTCTCGAAAGTACTCGAGAGGCTAATACTTGCCCGCTTGTCTACCATACTAGGGGACATTCAAGCCATCCCTCCCCATCAGTTTGGGTTCCGACCGTGCCACTCAATGCCTCAGCAGCTACTGGTGTGGTGGAGGCTGCCGCCCTGGGATACCAGGACAAGGCCTATACCGCCGCAGTCTCTCTGGACGTTGAGAAGGCATTCTCTACGACCTGCATGCGGGTCTCCTCCGGAAACTTATCCAACTGGAGCTACCCACACGACTAATACATTTATTACACTCATACCTAAAACATAGATCCTTTGTGGTTTCAGTTGTGGGAAACAAATCTACACGCAGGCCAATCCAAGGCGGAGTCCCTGAAGGTTCTATACTGTCCCCCATGCTCTTCAGCGTCTACATGGCCGACATTCCAACTGAGCAGCACGTCAGCATAGCCCAGTATGCTGATGACGTGCTGCTATACTGTACAAGCATCCTCGCAGAACCTTCCTCCCCATACAGAGACAGCTCCACCTCATCCAAGAATGGTGCAGGCATTGGCGATTGTCCATCAACCCGGAGAAAAGCCACGCCATACTTTTCACCAAACGCCATTTTCCCGACAACTTTCCCACATTTACATACCTTCAAAGAAGGATAGAATGGGTGGATACCATCTCCTACCTGGGAGTGAAGCTAGATAAGGGCCTTACCTTTCGGGAATATATCAACGGCCTGTCGCATCGGGCCAGCGGGGCAACTGCCTCACTGTATCCCATGTGGCGGTCAGGGATGCCCATTCCCTTGAAGATACGCCTTTTTCGGGCTCTTATTATCCCAATCCTCCTGCACGCCTATGAAATCTGGGGCATGGCCGCAGATTCCCATCTTCTGCATCTGCAGCGTATACAGAATAGAGGACTTCGGATAATCTATTCTGTATGCAGATTCCCCTCGAGACTACTGCACGAGGCCTCATCTCTTTCGTATGTGGAGGACGAAATTAGGTGCCGGGCAACCAAATTTTACGACCAGATCCCACAACATCGGAGCGCCCTGGTTGGGTCTGTTGGGGACTATAACTGCAGAGAACGCACGCGTGTGCGATACCGGGTTCCCCGCATGGCTTGCGGGCACCCCCGGGAACACAGGAGCCACCCCATCAACAGCGCAAGCTGAGCTCCTTTACAGTCCTTCCAAGAGAAGGTTGGAATCAAAATTTAAAATTCTATACCTCCATATTTGGACCCACACACTAGCAGTGGCCAACGGAAGTTGCACACTGAAAAGCAGTCGCTGAGGAGCATAGACTTGCTACCTCCTTACCACCTACAAGCCAAACTTCACCCATCACCCTGCAAAACCCCACATCCTGTCATAAAGTGGTTAAGCCCTAAAAGGTTAGGTACATGCATGACACACCTTGGGCTGTTCTCAGCCTGCCAGCAGCTCGAATGAACGAGCTTTGAGATCCCATTCTCTTTGCATGCTTAACATGTAAAAAACTGGACTACGATATTCCATTTTGCGAAAGTTGTAAGTTTTCCGAAACTGACACAAATAGCAAGGAATATCTCTGAAATGGTTCACTCTACAAAAAAAAATTATTGAGACATAAATTGAGTGTTTTAGCAAGATCTACATTTTTTGTACAGTAAGATTTTGTCTATCTCTTACGGTTTACAAGTTATTCAGAAGTCATCCAGAGTAAACAGGACTACATAGGCTATAGCCAGAAAATTCAAAATATACATTTCATTTGTCAAACAGATATCTTAAACATACAGTATTTTAATCAAAATCGTTAGAGCCATTTTAAAGAAAATGAAAATTTTTGAAAAATCTTCCATGTAAAGGGTAGTTTAGCATGAGGCTATTTTCTTCAAAATCTTCATGTCCCATCCTTGACAGACATTAAATTGAAATACTAACTTTGGTTTTTAACCAACTTTTCGTTTTTGAGTTATGCTGTCCACAGACTGAGAAACTGGCCCGTACGCATGTGCACGCCCACGCACCCACTCACTCACGCACACACACACCCTTAGTCAGGAATCTGAAAACATATTTCCGGTGAAATCTTGACATTGAAATTTTGGGTGGAATACAATACTTCCTCTACTTACCAGTAGAGAAAGTAAAAATGGACAACAAATTTTAACTCTTTGTTTGCAACATGAATGAAACCTCACTTTTCTTAAGGATTACACTAAACTGAACATGAATATGACAACAAGAATGCTGAATTGGTTCTGGTTTGAGAATAACAGCATGGAAAATTATGATAGTAATGTTTTCTATGAAAATCTGTTTGATGCCCTGTAAAACATATTCACGATCACTTATCTTTACTAAATATGCTTTCTCTTTGCTTCCCTATTTTAGTCGAATTGAGGAGCATCTCTGATGACTGTTCAACAGTAGTCAGCAAGCACTTCAGTCCACTTTTCCTGGTAATGTGTAATGTTTTTCCATTAATGATATTTGTTGGTGGAAATGTTACAGATGGAAATGTAAAAAGCGTAATTTAACAGACATGTTGCATTCCATTTTATGATAAGATAACAGCAAATTGTCAACATGGTCCTCAGGTTTCAGCTTGTTTGTTTACCAAAAAATTGTTTATGGAAGAGATTCATGCCTCTTTCTCAATGTCGCTTAACAGGTGTTCAAATATTTTATCTTGGTAAAGCTGATGAATCTATGGACCAACAAAAACTCCTTCCTTTAACTTGGTCTCACTAATTCTAGAAAATTTTGTAACTAGATATTTGAATGCCAGTCCAATCTTTTAGCAAAGTTTTTGATGAGACCAAATTTTATATGTAGTGGAGGAATTAAAACGTTCTTAGATTCCACCAGAGATTCATGTTTAACATTCATTTTTCCAGTTTTATTACCTTGACGTAAAGGTCATTCTTTTTTTTTATGAAATAAGAAGCTGTATCTCTACTGTCCCATTTACATATGAAATAACAGTGTTTAGTTTAGCCTAGTTGGAGTCCAGTTAATATTGCAATTACTTTTAAGTCTGCAAATATTTTCCATTTACACATTCTACAATGAAACAAATCAAGGAGCTTTAGGCTACCATATGATTCCTTCATATGCACGGAATAACCAATAGGAATTGACGGCAACTGATTGTCATTATGGAGTAATAAAGCTTTGAGATTTCATTTTGAAGCATCTATAAATAAACACCATTGTTCAGATATGTGATTAATGTTCAGAGAACTCAGCCACTAACATCACTGGAAAACACTAGAGTGCCTTCCTCAAAAAATTATTTCTCAAGATGTTTCTAACGGTCATGAAAAAATGTCGCTTTCACATTTTCAGCAAGATAGTTTCATTGTTGCAATCTGGAGGCTAACAGCACTGCCTTGGTTTTAGAAAGCTCCAGGGCTTGTCTTCTGAGCCTATAGATTATGATTCAGGGTGTGTTAGAACAGGTAGCTCAGCATTATAGGGCACAGGACGAATAACAGAATGTACAATAGTCTTATTTTTATAATTTTCCATACCTTGGAGTGGTAGAACCATACAAAATAGACAGCCATCAGTGTGATTTGTTGACTCCAGTCAAATAACTGGAATGGCAAAAGGCATCAAAGTTTTCCTGTGGCTTAACCATCCAGAAGATTCATGTAGCAAGTCTTACAACAGATATGTGGAGCCAAACCCTTATCTTGGTTTCCTAATTTGCAGAATTCACCAAAATAAACATTGTAAGCTGTTTTTATTACAGTGATTTCTTCGCTGCACAGCAAATGTAACAGAAATGTTAGGATCATTTATGCAGTTACACGCCATTCTTAACAACAAGTAAAGTATTACTAAATAAATTTTACAGCATGCCACAAACTTTGGTGTAGCATTCTAAGATGAAGTTTTTGCTTGAGTTTTAATACTGTTAGTAAATCACATCTGCACTCAGAAACACTTCTTAGGCACTAAAGAGATCGACTGTAAATGAATTCTCGTTTTTTTCCGTTTATAAACAGACATATCTGTAAGTCACATAAGACCAGCTCACCCTTTTAAGTGTGTTTATTCATCCCCTATGCCCCTCAACATTTTTTTTAGTTACAACTTCCTGTCATCAGTAATGTGCCATACTATAAAAATAGGAAGCAAGTGGCAACTTTCGGTAACATTTTCATCATTAGGGGTACTCAATTCAAAATTACATGCATCACTCATGTCACAACTTTGCTGTTGACCAGGTCAAAAAACAAATGTGTGTAAATAATTTGTTTAAGGTAGCTAATTGGATTTGTATCGAGTGTGTTAAGATCAAATGCAGAAACAAAGAATTTTTTCTCTAACATATAAGTGGACTGAGACCATGAGTGTCGGTAGACTTTTTTCCAGGGGGGGGCACATATTGGAAGTTTGCAATTCAATAATATTAAATCATTATTTTACTGTCAAAATTTATATTATTTGTTGCAGATAACCATATTAGGTAATTTGTGCTACATAAAAATTGTTCTTTACATAAAAATTAAAATCATAGTTTAATAGTCAGTAATTGGCTGCACATTAAGTTCACCAACTTCCAAGGGGCGCCGCGGCCCCTTCTTGCCCGCCCTTCGCGACGCCCATGACTGAGACACATAAGTCAACAGAAGCAACCTAGATTCATTAAAGTAGAGTTTCAGATGACTGCACATTTTATTAATTCGTATAACAAATTTTTTACTTCTGTAAAAACATGAAGAGGTATATGTGTGTGTGTATAATGGAGCAGGGACACTGTGACCCTCTGTGACTCTGACATGGATCTATTGCGGGCTACCGCACCCCCAGGGGGAAAGGAGGAAGCAAAGTGAGACCATAGACTTGTCAGAGCAGAGCCAGTGAAGCCCAGAGATACATAGAAGTCCCAAACAGTTACACATATTGACACCTGGTGCACAACCAAAGTGTTTCCTCTACCCAGGGAGAGGGCAACAGGCGACCCTTGTGGCCCGGGCAGCAACTTCTACGGAGGACCAGGGAGCACAAGCACCTATGCCATCTGTCTGCATTTACCAGAAAATACTGTGCTAGCAACCAAACCTGAAAGATGACAAGGGAGGGAAATTGGAAATGAAGGAAAAGGAATCTGTGGAGAAGAGAATTCACCCCTGCATTTGCCTAAGTGACATAGGGAAACCACGGAGAACCCTATGTCACAGTGCACAGCCACAGGGAATGAACCTGCAACCTCCTGAATGCAGACATTACCATCTAAGCCATCCCTCTCAGTTAATGAAGAGGTACTGAAGTAGGAAAGTTCTGTTGATAGGTACAAAAGAGATTACTGATGCTAAAATGGCAGAAAATAATGTAATTTATTTACACTAACAAATATGAGGAGTAATACATAAATGTTTGGTAGAAATGAGAGGTAGAACTGGAACTTAAAAATTCAATGCCACAGCTGGGATTTGAATCACAGACTTTCCTCTTACCAGGCAGCTGCTCTAACCATTGAGCTACTGTGACAATCTGCCAGAATGGCATTGAATTCTCAAACCAGTTCGTATTTCTCCTGGTAAACCACAAAGGCAGTCTCACATCAGAGACAATTATCCCAATGGTGTTTATAGAACGCTTATTCATCTATTCATTATTTTTGTTTCTGAATGTTGGCAACCTTAATTAATCATACCTCATGTGCTGATAATGTTATATGCTAATGATACCGGATATATAGTTAGGGGAAACAATCATGCAGACTCACCAAACCAAACTGATAGTATTATGACTAGCTTGAGGAATGGCTAATAGCAAATAAGCTAACATCAAATACAACTAGATCATGATGTTTGTTTTCATTGCTCTAATAGAGAGACTGTGAATATAGATCTGGTGGTCACCTATAATAAAATAATTCAGTATGTATACCTTTGAAGCAAAGTTTCTAGGAATAACCATAGACAGATTCTTAAACAACAAGCTGCACATTTAAAAATTAATAGAACTCACTATATAATTTCAGAAATAAAAAATAAATGTATTCTTAGAATGTTAAGTGTTAAAATGTTAGTTAAAATAACACTGGTCTACAAAAATTAACTTTTTCTCTTTCACAAGAATTAAAATAACAGATTCTAAAAGTATTTTTCGTGCTGAATTCAAATATAATTACAGATTGTCTGCATCGGGCAGGAGTTTTGTGTGATATTCATTTGAATTTTTATAATATTCTAAAAAATCCGTAACTAGCTATCTAACTCAAAATTATAACTACTGATTCTGACTTACCTAGAAAGTGGTAGATAGTGATTTTCGGGTATATTTTGCATCTGGAACGTCTCTCATTTTAGTCCAACAGTAGTCAGCCAGCATATTGGAACTCCACTTGCCTTGGTACCTCTTCTCTATCGTAGAAATTTGCTGATGAAAACGCTCACCGTGTTCATCGCTGACAGCTCCAAGGTTTTCGGGGAAGAAGTCCAAGTGAGAGTCCAAGAAGTGAATTTTTAAAGACATGTTGCATCCCATAGCTTCATAAGAATGCAGAAGATCAGCCACTATGTCGCGATAGTTTTCTGCTTTATAGTTTCCAAGAAAATTGCAACATAAACTTTTGAAAGACTGCCAGGCTGCTCTCTCCAGTGGATTTAACAGTCCCTCGAAATGTTCATCAGCCATTAATGATCGGATTTGTGGTCCTATAAAAACTCCTTTCAATTTAGCATCACTGACTTTGGGGAATTTCGATTTCAAGTACAAGAATCCATCAGAAAGTTTATCCATAGCTTTGACGAAATTTTTCATAACTCCGAAATTAATATGCAATGGAGGTAAAAATATTTTTTCAGGATCCACTAAAGGGACACATGCCACATTTTTCTGGCCAGGGAGAAGAGATTCACGTTTTGGCCATGCCTTTCTAACGTAGTGAGACTTCTTATCTCTGCTGTCCCATTCGCACAAAAAACAGCAAAATTTGGTGAACCCAAGTTGCAAACCAAGCAATAAAGCAATGACCTTTAAATCACCACAGATATTCCATTCATATTTTTCATATTGTATTTTCTCTAAAATTAGCTTCATAGTTTGATATGTCTCTTTCATAGCGGCATGCGCTACTGGTATTGATGGAAGTTCATTGCCAATATGTAGCAGCACAGCCTTCAAACTTTAGAGGAGTCTATGAACAATCGCCACTCATCTGGTCGGTGTTGATGCCCAAGAGTTTCCATAAGTGAACAAATATTATTACAAAACATAACACCATATATTCTTCAGAGTATACATACCACATAGCATAAGGTGATAAATAAGCACCGGAATATAAAGAATCTGACCCTTAACAACAGCTTTCGTGTTACTAAATGGATAGTGGTCACTTGTAACACCACCTGCATTATGACATTGTTGGCAGCCCTGTACATTGGTAAAGGCGGTACTCCTTCGTACCACCATCCACAGGACAGCCATCTTTCTCGCCTTTATTCACAATAAATGCTTTTGCAGCACATTTTTCGCTGTTTTACATTGAAATTAGTTTCACTGAAGTTATGTATTATATATATTTTCATGTATAAAGTATTTTTGTGCAATTTGAAATACTATTTATTTGAATGCAGTCAAAAAGAGCCAAAGAATACTGAATAAATTGTGCATGCTTAATTGTTTAGAAACGTTTACGCGATGAGTTGGTCAGAATTTCGGCAAAGTCCCACTCGGCAGTGTGTACGAATGGTCACGAAAGTTGCCGAAGTTGCTGTGTTAATGCAGCGCTGCCAACAGCAGAATGTCCCTAGGAGTTTGTTGCCAATAGTAAGTTTGAATGTTTTAACGGGAGTCGGCAAAATATAATAATATAATACTATTAAATATAATATATATAAATAATATATATAATATAATAATATTAAATAAAAACACAATAAATAATATGTTGTTTTCTAGTGCCTTGCATCTGGCAATGAAGCCATTAGCATTCGTGCTTTCCAATACTTTTGAACTGTAGTTTCTTCTGATCTTAATGCTTCACAGGTCTTCAAGTGTTCTTCATTCATTTCTGCTGGATCGTTACACAGGACACATATCGGTGAGGCTGAGATACCTATTCTGCAGAGATGACTTGCCAAGCAGTCATGATTTGTCAATAGTCGGAAGGCTGCAACAGCTGTTTTCCTTGGTCTCTGGGGGATTATATCTGGATTGGAAAGTAGTGTAATCCATTTTTTATCTTTGGCATTTGTTTCTATTTCTTGTAGGTATGAATGACAAAAATTTTTAATGATCAAGCGTTTTATTGAGGAATATGAGAAATTGAATTTAGACTTTTGTGTTATTGTTGTGGCTTTCTTTGCAAGTGAGTCTGCAGCTTCGTTCCCCATGACTCCACAGTGTGCTGGAATCCATTGGAGATGAACAGTCTTATTAACTTTTTGGAGTTGTGTTAACATTTTGTAGCATTCTCTAATTTTTGTTGACTTCTTTGTAGTATTTGAACATATTCCCTGAATTGCAGCTTTAGAATCCGAAAGAATTACTGCCTTGTTAAATTTATTTAAGGGAAGATTTAATAATTGTCGGAGAGCAATGTATATAGCCTCTATTTCTCCATCATAATTTGTTGTGTCTCTGCCAACAGAATGATAAAAGGAAAAATGTGAACATGTAACTCCAGCTCCAGTAAGGTTTTCCTTGGAGGATCCATCAGTATATATGTGCAGCCATTCTTCTGTGGGATATCTAGTATTGATTGTTTCCAGAGCTAGAAGTTTCTGTATTTCTTTTGGTGTGTCTGATTTACTTATTTCCTCTATTAATTCCAAATTGAAGGTAGGTTGCAATAATTCCAATGGATTTTCTCTAATAAGTAGATTTTCTCTGGTGTTAGGAATGTTCAATTTGGATTTAATCTGTGTTACCTTTTCTAGGAAACTACTATGAGTTTTAAGGATTGAAGGGGGGAGGTTCTCTTCTGTCCATTTAGAGTTTGGCAGTCGTAACATTTTCTCGTGTTGGAGCAATGCTTGTTCTTCTATTTTTGTTGTTATTGATGGGGTCCGTGTTAAGGCAAGCATGGCATCAATAGGTGTGGATTTAACTGCTCCAGTGATTAGGCGAAGAGCCTGATTTTGTATTTGTTCAAGTTTATTGATGTTAGCATTTGCTGCTGTTATTAAAGCTTCAGAACAGTACAAGAGGTTTGGTTTAATATACATTTTGTATGTTGTGTTAAGGACTCTCCTTGAGCAGCCCCATTTAGCACCAGCTAACCTTTTCAGGATTTGCAATTTCTTTTCAACCTTTTCTGAGATGTTTGTTATATGTTTTTTCCAAGTTAGCTTTCTGTCGAAAGTGATGCCTAAGTATTTGGCATCATCAACTGCTTTGAGTGGTTTACCATTATAATTTATGCTAATATTAACTGGTTTGTATTTTAGTGTAAATAATTCATAATTTGTTTTTTCCACATTGATAGTCATGAGGTTTTTGGAGCTCCATTCATGTACTTTGTTTAGGGCTGTTTCTATTCTGTACAATAAATAATATAAAATAAATAAAAAAGAACGATAAAAATAATAATATAAATATAATAATATAATAAACATAATATATATAATATAAATCTAATAACATTAAAAACAATAATATAAAATAAATAAACAAAAAAATATAAAGATAAAATAAAGATAAAAGATAAAGGTAAAGATAAAATAAATAAACAAAAAAGAACGATAAATAATAAACATAATAAAAATATAATAAAAAAATATATGCCACTGCCGAGTGGGACTTTAATATTATAATATAATAATAAAGAACGAGCCAGCTTATCGTATAATAATAATCCATAATGGCCAATTCTGACCAACTCAGCCAATTATATATACAAATATATACAATTATATACAATAATTATAATAATATCCATACATACAGTAATAAATTTATTTTATTATATGATACGCTGGCTCGTTCTTTGTTTAGTAAAGCTTACGCGATGAGTTGGTCAGAATTTCGGCAGTCCCACTCGACAGTGGGATATTATTATATTATTTTATTATATTATTATTTTTACTATATTATTATGAGCCGAAATGGATTTATTATTATTTTTAATCAATTATTATTATTATTATTATTATTATTATTATTATTATTATTATTATTATTATTATTATTATTATTATTATTATTATTATTATTATTATTATTATTATTATTATTATTATTATTATTATTATTATTATTATTATTATTATTATTATTATTATTATTATTATTATTATTATTATTATTATTATTATTATTATTATTATTATTATTATTATTATTATTATTATTATTATTATTATTATTATTATTATTATTATTATTATTATTATTATTATTATTATTATTATTATTATTATTATTATTATTATTATTATTATTATTATTATTATTATTATTATTATTATTATTATTATTATTATTATTATTATTATTATTATTATTATTATTATTATTATTATTATTATTATTATTATTATTATTATTATTATTATTATTATTATTATTATTATTATTATTATTATTATTATTATTATTATTATTATTATTATTATTATTATTATTATTATTATTATTATTATTATTATTATTATTATTATTATTATTATTATTATTATTATTATTATTATTATTATTATTATTATTATTATTATTATTATTATTATTATTATTATTATTATTATTATTATTATTATTATTATTATTATTATTATTATTATTATTATTATTATTATTATTATTATTATTATTATTATTATTATTATTATGAGCCGAAATGAATTTATTATTATTTTTAATCCATTATTATTATTATTATTATTATTATTATTATTATTATTATTATTATTATTATTATTATTATTATTATTATTATTATTATTATTATTATTATTATTATTATTATTATTATTATTATTATTATTATTATTATTATTATTATTATTATTATTATTATTATTATTATTATTATTATTATTATTATTATTATTATTATTATTATTATTATTATTATTATTATTATTATTATTATTATTATTATTATTATTATTATTATTATTATTATTATTATTATCCATTATTATTATTATAAAGAATTGGCCATTATGGATTATTATTATACGATAGGCTGGCTCGTTCTTTATTATTATATTATAATATTAAAGTCCCACTCAGCAGTGGGATATTATATTATTTTATTTATTTATTATTATATAAAAATAATTTATGAATAATAATATAATAATATCCCACTGCCGAGTGGGACTTTGCCGAAATTCTCACAAACTCATCGCGTAAACTTTACTAAACAAAGAACGAGCCAGCTTATCGTATAATAATAATCCATAATGGCCAATTCTGACCAACTCATCGCGTAAGCTTTACTAAACAATATCCATTTCGGCTCATAATAATAATATAATAAAAATAATAATATAATAAAATAATATAATAATAAAGAAGGAGCCAGCGTATCGTATAATAATAATAATCCATAATAATGGATTAAAAATAATAATAAATCCATTTCGGCTCATAATAATAATATAATAAAGAACGAGCCAGCGTATCGTATAATAATAATCCATAATAATGGATTAAAAATAATAAACTAGTGTAGTGTAAAACGCAATGTTGGCAGATGTGAAATAGCGTCTGCTAGTTAAGCAGTGAAATCTAGTGGGCGATTGTGAAACTACTGCCGGCGCATGCGCAAAAGGTAAGTTCGGACTGAATCTGGCTGGCAAGTGGAAAGTGAACGTTTCTAAACATGAGCCCAAGATATGCCCATCACTTTTAGTGAAGTTGTATAAAAAGTATATGATTTTTAAACATCAGGGATATTTTTCAGTTAATTTTAGATATCAGCCAATACTGACAATGGATCATAGTACAATGTTTTGATCTGGTTTTCGAGTTATTTTAGTTATCTTACGCGGTAACGGACAGCCATAACTTCAAAATCAATTTCTTTTTGGCTCATGTTTAGAAACGTTCACTTTCTTGCCAGCCAGATTGTCCGAACTTACCTTCTGCGCATGCGCCGGCAGTAGTTTCACAATCGCCCACTAGATTTCACTGCTTAACTAGCAGACGCTATTTCACATCTGCCAACATTGCTTTTTACACTACACTAGTTTATCTTGTTTTCCCTGCAATATATACAATGACCCTCCAATCTTATCTTGTTTTCCTTGCAATATATGACATACACCGCTATCGCGTAGCGCAACTCCATACATTATTACTGGTTCGTTCTTTATTATTATATTATTATTATTATTATTATTATTATTATTATTATTATTATTATTATTATTATTATTATTATTATTATTATTATTATTATTATTATTATTATTATTATTATTATTATTATTATTATTATTATTATTATTATTATTATTATTATTATTATTATTATTATTATTATTATTATTATTATTATTATTATTATTATTATTATTATTATTATTATTATTATTATTATTATTATTATTATTATTATTATTATTATTATGAGCCGAAATGGATTTATTATTATTTTTAATCCATCATTATTATTATATTCAAACTTACTATTGGCAACAAACTCCTAGGGACATTCTGCTGTTGGCAGCGCTACATTAACACAGCAACTTCGGCAACTTTCGTGACCATTCGTACACACTGCCGAATGGGACTTTGCCGGAATTCTGACCAACTCATCGCGTACACGTTTCTAAACAATATCCTTTTTTTTTTATTATACCAGCATGGATGAAAGAATATCATACAAACAGCTTGAATCTGTGAATGAAGAATAGTTCATTTCATTTTTTAACTCAATTGGCGACGATCAGGCTATGAATTCTGATTTTGAAGGCGATTCCGATGCAGATGACGCATTACCAATCACTACACCAAGCTGTGTTGGGACGTCGTACGGCTCGTAAAATTTTTGATAACAGAGAGCAATTTCATGTGTCAACAGATAGCTCTGATATTGTTCCAGCTTTGTTTAAGCACTATTATGTACCAAAGAAAGAATAGTGAAACCTGAGAATGTGTTTATGTAGCTCAAGCCACGAGGTGGTAGAAATGGTGACCACCATCCACTAAAGGTTTTGAGTCAGCAGGAACAGATAGTGGTAGCTATAACTACCACTATATTTTGTACCTTTTTATACTCAACAATAAAATATATTTCAAGTTTACTATAATTATGTTGATTCATGTACCTTCTGTATTTACTCAGGGGTCTCCGTCTAGGGGATATGTGAATGGCAACCACAAGGTACCCAAGCTGAGCAGAACATTACTTCCACTTACTGGTGTTTTGCTCCTCACTGTAACTTTTCTATCTGACCTTACCTTGGTCATCTCTTGTTCTCTTCCGACCCCAATACTATTAGGGTTCCTGAGGGCTAGGGAGTCTTTATTTTTCCAACCTCTCCATTTCTCTAATTTCTCTATAAAACCTTAACCCCTAACATGCTGACCTGTCATGGCATGTAATACGTCCTCTGATTGGTAATTAGAGGATATGGTCGGTGAATTTATTTTGACAATTCTCCCGGTCAGGTCGGTGAGACCCGTAAACCAACGACAGGTGTGGTCCTCCAGACATTCTGGGGGTTGTGAGAGAGCGATGTGACCGCCAAAACATAAAAATATGGTGCTCTCTAAAAAGCGATTACATTTACTGCTAAGTCTCTTCAATATATTGGAGAGCAAGAGGATTAATGGCTTCATTGTCAGAAATCCAGCATTAGCTAACAACAACATATTCTTCAGAGAAGTATTCTTTGAAAACACTATGGCAGCTACGATAACTACTTATTCTTACATCTTTTTGGAGTAAATTCCACCCTTTGAGTCCGGAAGTTAAAACTTCAGCTTGCAGTTTAGACAGATTTAAATCCCGAATCAGGTCATTAAGGTCTTGCTGATTGGGAAAGTATGGTTCTGATGAGCAGCTACTGGCTTCATATATCATATATCATTTTTATTTTCATCTGAATCATTTTGAGTTTCAGTTAGGTCAGAATCAGAGTTATCACTTAAGGTTGTATCTACATATACTGGTACGGGGAACTCTTCACTGTGTAAGACAGGTCTCAATGCAGATTGCAAATTCGGATACTTAACTGTATATTTTGTTTTAGATGTGATTCCTTTAATATTTGTCAAACAAAAATAACAGTCAGTTGAATGATCCTTCGGTTCCCTCCAAATCATGGGAATTGCAAATGGCATATGATGTGTACCATTTTTCCACCCAGTCAGCAGTCTAACACACGAAACACAGCATGTATTTGGGGCCCAGCTCTTATCAAAATTACCAACTTGACAGCCAAAGTAAAGATGATAACACTTCTTTACAAGTGGGGTCATATTTCACCTCTGAGACTTGAAGGTCAGCTCACCACAAATATAGCAGAAATTATGTGCATCATTTACACACTTTCTTGGCATGATGAAAACATTAAGCACTGAAATACAACATGCACAACATACACAATGCACTTCTAAACAGAAAGGAAGGAAATATTTCACTAGTGAACAATGTCACAGTCAGCTCAATACTGACACATCACAATGCCAGACAGGTCTGAGCATGTCTAAACATGAATGAACCTGCACAGTCTTGTTTTGTGGTGCTTCAGCGTGATATTACAAATAATTTCAATAAATACGGCTTGAGTAAAATAGCTACATATGAGGTAAAGGTTCCTATGACAGGTCAAAGAAAATGCTAAAATCATATTTTGAAAAGTAGCTTTCACAGAAAAACTATGCCTGATGGGAAAATTCTGACTACATATCTGAATTCAGGATGAAAAAATGTACTAGATTCACTATTCAGATTTCTTGTGAAAAAAATCTTGTCGACCAGTGTAATTTAATTCTCATATGTACAATCCTTACTTGAATATAGTATTATTTTGTGTGACAATCCAGCTTATTTATCTATATACCTATTGTGATAACTGCTTGTAGGCCCCAGCTTAAGTAAATGCTAAATAGCAGGATGATATTTGACAATTAAACAGTACAGCTCTGTAAGTTTCTTTTTCAGTTAGTAGTGCAACATAGCTTATGTTAGTTTTTAATATGCACCAAATAGAGGAAATATGAAATATACATTATAGAAACTTAATATAATGGGAGAACAAAAACTTAAAACCAGCTGCACAGTGTTTTGTCTGTCTGCATTATTGGCGCATGTTGCCCTCTGCCATTATAATAGAAATGTGCAGATGAAACCATACAACATTTTGAAAACTACTTTTAAAGGTTTTACCTAACAACTTTATGAAACAACATACTGAAACTGGCCGCTGTCGTTGTCCATACAATTTTGGCACCTCTTTAGGAAAGTACCCATCACTCGCTGTAGTTCACATTGAGAAATGCTGGCAATTTTCTGCTGGATATTTCGTTTTAATTCCTCCACGATGTGTGGCTTTAGCTTGTACGCTTTATGTTTTAAGTTACCCTAGAGATAGAAATCGTAGGTAAATTAGGTTGAGGGACCAAGGGGGCCATAAATCTCTGGTAATAATTCTCTCCTGTAACATACCTTCAATTGTTCTCATCAAAAGATTGGGCATGTGGGCTGTTGCAGAGTCTTATTGAAAAAAGGCAAAATAATACTCCCTGTCTGTTAATTCTCTAAAAAAAGGGCATCAACTGTTGACTTGAAAGAAATTGGCCTTATAACTCAGAACCTACTATTGTTCATGATGTATCCCTTCATGACAAAAAAATTGGTGTATGGTGTACCATTAGTGGAGAAAAGTTTTTCAGAGCTCCAATAAGCGATTTGTGTTTCTGAGGTAACTTAATTCATAAAGTGTACAAGACAAACCCACAGACCCTGGAAGAATTAAAATAAAATATCCATAAGGAAATTGCCACCACTTCTCAATGTGAACTACAGCAAATGATGGATATCTTCCTAAACAGGTACTAAAAATGTATGGACAATGACAGTGACCAGCTTCAGCATCTCCTTTCATAAAGTTGGTAAGTAAAGTCTTTAAAAGTAGCTTTAAAAATGTTGTATGGTTTCATCCACGCCTTTTTATGATAGTGGCAGATAGCAATGAGCGCTGAAGATGTGGACAGACAAAACACTGCACACCAGTTCATAAGTTTTTTGTTCTCCTGGTAGAAGCAATTTGCTGAACAGCATAGCATTGAATAGCAAAGAGGTTTGCCAGCAGATGTGCATCATCATCTTGCAGGTAAATGTTATAGGAATATCCCAGAAATAGCTCTTCTATGCTATCTAGTGTAATTCAGACACTACCTACATAAGGACTAAAGTCAGTTATAAAATGATATTGCAATACAATACAATAAAGTGCAGTAACATTGTAATGATTGTCAGAACCACTAGCAACATAAATTTCTTTGTAAATAAGAATAAATTAGTTTTTCAGCTGAGATAACCAGTATTGTAAAAAGAAACAATAAATAAGAAATGCTCTGTCACCACAGAAGTGTTTATTGATTAGTGAACTATTAAAAAACTATGATTCTTACTCATTTATCAATTTACAATAAAACCCCATTAATATACCTCCAATAATAACACTGTGTCATTCATTGCCCTTTTTATGTGTGGTTGTTTGAGGTTTTACGCCTGTTTCTTCTATTTTACCCTCTAATACATTTATATTCCTCTCGCAGTTTCCTTATTGTGTGGGAAATAAATAAAAATTCTATAAAAGGTTTGAAAATGGTGATGTTTTAAACGTGTGATAAAAAAATTATCATGTGTTACATTTACATGATTTTCTTTACCCACTTATCATTTATTTTTATATCATTTCTACAAATTTTTCTACGGAAGTTTATTCTTCTATCTACATCAAGATAACTGAGATAAATTTTTGCATAAGTAGCTTCAATACATATTTTCTTATGGATACAAAAGGGACAGCAATAGTCAAATATTGAAAAACAGGTGGCTATATGTTGGCCTTATTATTCATTGCTCTTTCCGTGGCACAGTGAGAAATAACTGAACTTTGGCAGTTCTACTAAACATTAAATGACAAAGGTACTTCTTTATCTGATTACCATCTCCTTATGTAGGATTTATATCCCCCAGGACTTATAAGCCTGCACCTAGGGTCAGACCCCTGTCAGGGAGTAGATAAACCTATGGACCAGACAGAGCGAAGACCTGGAAGCGGGTGGTCAGCCAAGCACCAGGTATAAGAGTGAGGAAGAGGATGGTATGAAATGTAGGTGAGATGGATGAATGGAAAGGTGATTATGGAGCAATTGGTGGAATGAGTAGTGGGGGAAACTGGAGAACCTGGAGAAAACCCATCCAGGCACTGCTTCATCCACCACAAACACCACATGCAGGTCCCTAGCATCAAACCCGGACCATCTAGGTGGCAGGCAAATGGTCTAACTGCTCGGCCATGGCGCCACCATGACAAAGATACTGAAAAATTTAAATCAATAACAAGTATCTCCAAAATGGTTTATGCCACTATTCATTATTAAGAAAGCCTGGTAATGTTTTAACATTAAATTCAATCCCCACTGCAAAATGCACATGCAAACATTATATAAAATAGGAAAAGCATTTAAGCATAAACTTTTGGATGATAAATGCAAAGTCATTGGCACTGATCCGATTACATCAGTGTATCTCTGTCCCTTTCTGCTGCATATAAATTTGCCATGCATGTCCATTTACTAGGATATTAATTCATTCATTATGTGAATACAACAATAAAGCTGAAGCTATTGACAGTGAAGTAATATAAATCAACATGCATTAATAACTATTAGTGACTAAAACTTCACTTATCCTTTGTGATTATGTATTATATTCCAATTCCAAACATGTTTCACAAACCAATAATTGTTCGCGGCTTCAGTGTTTTGACTGTTTCATCATTATCCTTACAGCCACTAGCTAAAAGATTCTTTACTATTGTATTACCAACTATTGGGAGCAAAACAAAGTTATTTACAATTAATTGACTGTATTTCAAAATTCATTACATGATCTTTGTTCTTCAAAATAAATATATTTTTCCAAACTTTAAATCTATGGGTCCATTTAGTTGTTTTATTTAACCTCTGGGTTTATTTCTTGATTAAATGGCAAACATTATCTATCACAGCTGATTTAACAATCTGTGTTAATAGTTTTAAAATTTTATTTTGTTATAGCTTCCAAATGATGTTTAATCTTGCCAAAGTACAACCTACCACAACTAAACAGTTGAATTCATTAATGACAGATTCTTTTTTATAATTTGAAATAATATTCTTTTTATAAAAACTTGGCAAATTTTTTATATTGTATTTATCTTGAGAAATGGAAATGGCTTTATGTTCTTTAAAAATTTTTGTAAACTGTTTATTAGTCCAAGGATGGTAAGTACATTTTTCAAAATTGTAATCATATTTTATTTTCTTGAGAATAGAAATTTCTTATACAGTCTTTTGGTATTTAAATTTCTCTATTTTTTATGTATAAAATTTTTATTAAAACCATTAATTAATGCAGTGTTAATAACGTGTTTATATTTTCCATTAAATTATTCTTTATTACAGGGTATATTTATTAACTTATGAATTAAACTGTTGCAAACAACAAATTTATGCAAAAGAGGATTAAAACTTTTATTTTTTATGTAATTATTGGTATTGATTTTCTATAATCAATAACATAACTCATTTTATTCATCCTTTAAGTACATGAATTAAAATTTTGCAATTAGTTATTAATATTCGTTGATTCATTATGTAATGCTGAAAATTGCAATAGGAGCACAGGCATTTAGTAATTTCTTGAATTTAAGTATGTATACATTTGAACCTGGTTTTTGAGTCACTTTATTTACATTCACCACATTTTATTTACACTTTATTCACCCCACATACGTTCCAGTCATATACATACAACTGTATACATATGATGTACACATTTGCCTAAGTGGTTTTTAAAAATATTTATGCTTAGAATTGAAGGTGCTGAATAGTTTTTCTTCATTGTCAGAAAAAGTTTATTGTAAAAACCCCATGACACAACACCCATCCATGGCAAGGCCTACAGCCCAACTACTACATCGCCCACCTCTGCCCACCACAGGCATCATGAGTGGGGAGTAGTAGTGGAGGTGGGCCATGGTCAGCACCCTGATCCCTCCTGGCCAGTTATGTGGTATTCTCAACCAGGGGCTGCTACTTTTCTATCAAGTAGCTCCTCAACTGGCCCCTCACAGACCTAACGAGGCTGAGTGCACCTTGGACAAGGTCTCCCAGTAGGAGAAAGTGCCCATGCTGGTACCAGGAATTGAACGCAGATACCCCAGTTGGTAAGCAACAGCTCTATCACCACGCTAGGGAGACGACCGTAAAAGTGTACTATATTTCATAATTTGAAAATCAGCATTTTCTCCAATGAATCTTGAAATATTTCCTGCAGATAATTAATTTCTCAGCAAAATTTGGACAATTTTCTATCTCTGATCATTTGCAAAATGCTGGTTGATTCACATATATGTGCATTTTCCCCTAGTGCTAAGAGTACCCAAATTAAATCAAAGTCAAAAATATAGCACTTTCTATGTCATCCCTGATGTAGACTATTATGTCACAATGCAGTGCAGCCAATGAGAGCAGCCATAGAGTATAATATAGAACCATGGGGAATGCCACATGGAGTTTTTTTAGCTCATAAAGATAGTCATAAGGAAAGGCAGATTTTGGTGTGCTTATCTGTTTTTGTTTCTTGTAGTTATCTTCCTATCAACACACTACAGATACCTATTCCATTTTCTTCATTTGCACCTAATTGCATCCAACTTATTCTCCACCGTGAGTAATGAATCTTCAATTTAAAGCTGTGTACTACCCTTTCCTTTATTATTTTTGCACTTAAAAGTTTACTTTATTCAAAAATTAATGTGCACCGAAACACACAAAACTTGCTTCTTAGTACCTGTTACTAACTAACTGCACAGCATTTTTCTGATCACATACAGTGTTTCATCGCATAATTGTTGCCATCATAGCATAAGCATTGCAATGCATAATAATCAGTACCTGGGTGAACGAGCTTCACTCAGCATTCCCCCCCTCTGTTTTTGTGAAATCTTGTTTTTTGGAGAAGATACTTATTTAGATAAACTTGAAAAGCAAAACATTAACTGAATAACAATTTTTGTTGCAATTGTTAAGAGTCATTTCCAAGATACAAGAGATATAGAGATACATATAAATATTTCATAAGCACCATCATTTCAGCTATAAAAAGTCTACAGCTGAATGCAGGCCTCCCTATAGATATCCACCTACTTTGAGGTTTTCGTTGAGCACTTGTTCCATTATGGAGTTCAGTTCTTTAGTGTTGCGGTCGATTCTCTTCCAGGGCATTAACACGTTGGCCAAGGTCCTTCATCTTTCCGTTGAATTCTTCCATGACTTCTTTAATCCTGGCCAGTCACTTGTTAGTATTCTCTGATAGCTCTGTCTTCATATTGTTCATTGTTTATTTTATATTTATGTTTGTTAACATTGTACCTTATTGATTACATTTCATTGTTAAGTTTATTATTTATATATTGAAACTGTATAATTGTAACCAATTTGTAAACTGTAAATTGAGAATAATGGAGAATAAGCCTGGCACATAAAATAGGTGCCAGGCTAAATAAACAGGTGCCCTCTGGTATGTGGTAGCACAGGCTAGGGAGCCACTTTCACTTTCTTCATATTGGACGCTGCCATCTTCATCTTTTCCATTGCGGAGTTCACATTTTTCAATTTGGCTTCCATTTTTGTTTCCATATTTTCCATTCCATAGCTTACACTTTTCAATTCGGCTTTCATATTTGTTTCCTCTGCCACATTCCAGAATTCATTTCATTTCCCATTATCTTGGCTAACATTTGTTTCATCAACTGTTCCGTATCACGATTTTCATCGTGCTCCTGACACCAATTGTGACAACTTTACTTTTTAACTATTGTTTATTTTTTATCAAAAACACCGGAACAACACTGAGCAAAAGCACTGTTGAACAATAACAAATACTACAGGGATAAAATCTTGTTGATAAAGCTTATAATATGCTTGTAATATGCATTTGTTTCTAGCATATAGAAAATTGTATGAATTGTTTGTCGAAGTGGGAGTAGTGAAAGAAATGTGATTGTGTTTAGTAAAAGAAGAATGAGTAGAAAAACCATCTGAATGTTACATGTTCCACTTATATTTGAAATGTATGGAAAAATGTATGGATTGTTTGTAAAAGAGGGAGTAGTATGTTACATAAAAGAAAAGGGATTAGTGAAAACCATGTGCACGTAATATGTTGCATGGTAAAATGTATTGCATAAAACCCTTTTCCATGAAAAAGCACTTAGATGTGCCAATTTTCATGGCGATCGATCAAACGGTTTTGGAGTTTACTCACTCTTCAGCATACGATATATATAGGCATTGGTGTGTATGAAGTTTATAAATGATAGAGAATAACATGTGAATTGTTATGTAAAACAAAAGTGAGTAGAGAAAATAGTATGAATGTAATACATTGTATTTCTGTTTCAAACATATAGCAAATTGTATGAATTGTATGTTGAAGGGCGAGTAGTGAAAGAAGACTGATTGTGTCTCATAAAGGAAGAATTAGTCGAGGAAATCATGTGAATGTAATATGTTGCATTTATATTTCAGTCATAGAAAATTGTATGAATTGTATGTTGAAGGGCAAACAGAGAATATATGAATGTGCTACATAAGAGGAAAGCGAGTAGAAAACCAATTGGAAGTAATATATTGTGTAGTAAATTGGTTACTATAAAACCTTTCTCCATGAAAAATTCATATACATGCCAAGTTTTGCGGTGATTGGTTAAGCGGTTTTTGAGATTAACGGTTACATATATATGAGGATTGAATGAAAAGTAATGCCTCCACCTTCGTAAGTCCGCAACACATGGTAGCACTGGTGTGCAGCAGGTACTGGGTTGTTCAGTAAATTCTCCTCTACAGTTCCAGTTGGCAGGAAGCCATAGCACTGAACAGTAGTGTTGTTAAAGTGCAAATTATGAAACCCTGCACAGGTGGTTGGTCAATGCAATTTAACCAATGTCCAGTCATGGAATTCTTGGCAGCAGAAGGTGTCAGCCCAAAGGAGATTCATCAGAAAATATAAGCTGTTTATGGTGATTGTACTGATTGAGTACTGTGCATTGTTGAACCAGAAAATTTAAAGATGTTGGGATGGAAACATTTGACTTGCATGGAGTTGGATGTCCACCGACAGCAATCACAGACTTTCACAAGCCAAAAATTGACAGATTGATTCCAAACGATCGTTGTATAACTCAGAGAAATTTCATGTAATCAGCATTTCACAAGAACGTGTGGGTCACATTATTCACATTTTCCAAAAGGAAAAGAAAAATTTTTTCCTGCAGCATGGCAATGCTATACCACACACTTCACATGCCACCAAAGCAGAATTTCAGAAACTGGATCTCACCGCCATACACCATCCACCATACAGTCCAGATTTAGCACCATCTGACTTCCATCTGTTCCCAATGATAAAAGAAGATCTACGGAGAATCATTATGCTTCTGATGAAGACATTGAGAGAACTGTGAGATGCTGGTTGCAGAAACAGAGTCAACTTCTTCAGTGACAGTTTCAGAAAACTTGCTCATCGTTGGCAGAAATGTATACAATTGTCTAGTGATTATGTGAAAAAGTGAATAGTGGTAATTAAAGAGCACATTCTAAGGATTATTTCTGCATTTTGTTTATTAAAATACTCCCTTCCAAACCAAAGTAATGAAGGTGGAGGCATTACTTTTCATTCAACCCTCGTACAAACATCCATTTTCTATACATAGATGATAGGAATTGTTTGTAGAAGAGTGAGTAGAGAAAGAGATGTGAATGTGTTGCCTAAAAGTGAGTAGAGAAAACACTGTGAATGTGTTGCCTAAAATGAGTAGAGAAAACCCTGTGGATGTAATATGTTGCATTTCTGTTTCAAACATGCACAAAATTGTATGACTTATTTGTAGAAGAGTGAGTAGAGAGAGAAGTATATGTGTTACCTAAAAGTGAGTAGAGAAAACAGTGTGACTGTAATATATAGTGTTTCTGTTTCAAACATACAGAAAATTGTATGACTTATTTCTAAAAGAGTGAGTAGAGAAACAGATATGAATGTGTTACTCAAAAGTAAGTAGAGAAAACAGTGTGAATGTAATAGGTAGCATTTCTATTTCAAACACGCACAAAATTATATGACTTATTTGCAGAAGAGTGAGTAGAGAGAGATGTGAATGTGTTACCTAAAAGCGAGTGGACAAAACAGTGTGAATGTAATAGCATTTCTATTTTAAACATACTGAACATGGTATGACTTATTTTAAAAGCAGGGATAAAAGTGCTTTTTTGTGTGTAAAATCTAGTTTTTTGTGGAAAATGGTTCATAGAAGAGTGAGTGGAGAAAGAGATGTGAATGTGTTATCTACAAGTGTGTAGAGAAGACAGCGTGAATGTAATATATTGCATTTCCATTTCAAACATACAGAAAATTGTATGAGTTATTTTAAAAGAGGAGATAAAAATTGTTTTTGTGTAAAATACGTTTTTTATGGAAAATTTTTTATAGAAGAGTGAATAGAGAAAGAGATATGAATGTGCTACCTGAATTTGAGTAGAGAAAACAGTGTGAATGTCATATGTGGGATTTCTATTTCAGACATACAGAAAATTGTATAATTTGCAGAAGAGGGAATAAAAATATGTTTATATATATAAAATCGTGTTTTTTCAGGCAAGACACAGATGTAAATAAACTTAAGAAGCAAAACTTTATCTAAACATAAAATTTGATCAAAATCTATGAAACCATTTCCGAGATAAACATAATATATGCAAGAATTGCTCTATATAAGAGGGAATAAAAATGTTATTCTTTGTGTAAAATCGCGACTTTTTTTTCAGAAAGGACACCTTAACTTAAAAACTTAAAAAGCAAAATCTTATGTGTATACAAATTTTAACCAAATCTTTAGAGTCCTTTCTTAGATACCGGGAATATATGTACAAGAATTGCTCTGTAGAAGCAGGAATAAAAAATGTTATTTTTTATGTAAAATCAGTTTTTTTTTAAATGATACCTATATAGATAAACTTAAAAAGCAGAACCCTATCTGAATACAAAATTTGAACCAAATCGTTAGAGCCCTTTCCAATATGCATGGAATATATACAAGAATTCCTCATTTAAATATATCAGATATTGTTACAAAATGGGAGTTCATCCAGTTACTTTTCTATCACTTTATTTTTCTCCCTAAATTTTTGCATGAATACATGGGTCTCTTTTACTGATGTTAACATGGTCTACAATCTTCCTTGATATTACAACTTCCAACTGTTTTCTTCTTGTAGCCTTGACCCAGTCCTTTCACTGTCTTCCTTCACTTTCTCTGTCTCTCATACACTAACTCCAATTATAGAATCAATCAAGGCTCAAATGACCTTGTTTTTGTCAGGCCCTTAAACTCCACTCACTCACTCACTCACTCACTCACTCACTCACTCACTCACTCACTCACTCACTCACTCACTCACTCACTCACTCACTCAATCACTCACTCACTCACTCAGTCATTCACTCACTCACAATTATTCACTCACCCACTCACTCACTCACTTGCTCACTCACTATCATTTACTCACTTACCCAATCACTCACTCACTCACTTGGTAACTCACAATCATTTATTCACTCACCCAATCACTCACTCACTCACTCACTCACTCACTCATTCACACACTCACTCACTTGCTCACTCACAATCATTTATTCAGTCACCCAATCACTCACTCACTCACTCACTCACTCACTAACTCACTCACTCATTCACTCACTCACTAGCTCACTTGCTCTAACTACTAACTAAACCCCGGCCATTTAGGCCATTTTTTGTAACTCTCGGACTCCTTTTTTTACATAGTCATGTTATTGCAACTCACAAGTTGGCCACCACATTCCTTACTGACCAACTGGCATACTTTGTTCATGTGTTCACAATTTAAAAAGACTTAATTCTTAGTCAGTGGAGCTTTTCCTGTTCTCAAATAAAACTTATAAATGTAGTATGCTACAAGGGAAACATTAATCATGATTGCGAACAGATTTTAAACAGTAGTTACATTAAAAAGTTATGGGTCTATTTGTTTTTCTTCCTCAGAGAAAGAACCATTTCCATATTAGGTACATATATATTTATAAATATTTGTACCATTAGCAACTGAGCTGTAAGTATTGAATGGTACAGATTTCCAATAGCTCTATGCAGTTAACATTTCAGCCATGCAGATGAATTACTGAGATACATATCATCCCGAAACTGCATGCTTCAGCATGAAATCTTGCAAATTGAGTGGTTCCAAAATCTAGAGCTCTCTGCACATTCATTGCAATAAAACTTTGTCTCCCTGATAAACCACTAACTCAGAGTTTGCATACTTCCATTGTAAGTAATAAGAATAAAAAAATGGAGTTATGGACTAAAATAACACTTTCTATCATGCAACCACTGAATACTGCTTTCCTCAGGAGCAATTTTGCAAATGCATTCAAATGCTGCTACCTCACTAAACAACCCATAAAGTCTATTTAAACCTCTGTGGATGTGTAGATTTGCTTAATATCTATAAGCTATAATAACTTCCAGTGAATGTAACATGCTGATATATTTATATATGCTTGATTAATGAAAATAACGAGAATAGAAACATATGTAAGATTTAGCAAAAATGAAAATAACATATGTACAGCTGTTTAAAGATAGCCCCAAGCAGTTTCCTTTTACAAAACAACAATTGGATAAATTTACAAAAGGAAGTTGTGCATTTCTCATGAAAATGAATACAAGGATAGAAGTTGCTCTACTGAAGTTTAAAAATGAATAGTAAACATGATACAATATAACAAGGATGGCATATACAATATGTATGAGGAATCCAATAGGAAATTTGATTGTTGTGTTTGATGCTGACACTATAGGCAAGCATTTCAGTGGATCCTGAAGATCTGAAGACTATAACATTCAGGAATGCTTTAAAGTCTATGCACATACCCCATGCCAAATTTCACTCATTGGGAGAGGACTTGAATACTTGTATCTATAGGATGCATAGGCTTTCTGCAAGTTTCTGGAGAAGGCAGACCCATCTTGCATAAACTTGCTGATGTTTCACTCATCTTGTCATGAGCTTCTTCTGGGTTCTTGTCTGATCTTTGTTCTTGCTTATGTGTCAATGGTGGCCCAGTGGTCCCACCCATTTGCTCCTGATTGACTGATGGTCCACCAATTGATGTTGGTGCCACTGTACCTTCTTAGAGATGGGTTCTGTTGCCTTTTTTTTTTTTTTTGCTACTTGTTTCTATAAACTTACCAACATTTTGCTCATCTTATCCTGAGCTTCTCCTGAGCTCTTGCTGGGCACTTGTTCAATCTTTGCACTGTTGTTCCTGCATATGTGTCTACATGTCAGCAGTTCCCCAGTGGCACCATCCCTTTGCTCCTGATTGGCTGCTGATCCATCTATCAATGTTGCTGCTGGTGTATCTATTTTTAGTTTGTCTTGGAGCTGGATTCCATTGCCTTTTTCTTTGTTGTTTCCTATATCTGAGGTATAACACACCAGATTTTAAAGGCTCTCAGAAACTACAACATCAAAACATGCTACAATTCCATCAAAAAGCTCAGATCGCTTCTCAGACCAGCTAAAGACACCAGCAACCCACTGTTAAAACCAGGTGCATACTGAATTAGGTGTGACCGTAGGAAAGCTCACATTGGTCAAACTTACAGGTCCATCATAAAGAAAGAGCACATATGCAATTTAAAACTAAACCAACCAGGAAAAATACATATTAACAGAACATGTGATCACAACCAACCACCACATTGATTCTGATAATACAGAACTTTTAACCACATGCAGGATATTCTCTCAGAGGATGACACAAAAAGGTATGGAAATTTTCAAGGAAAAGAACATCAACAGGGACAACATACAGCAACTCCACAATACCTGGAAGACTCCACTCGCAAGCACAACTATTGAGAGACAACCTTGTCTCTCAACCAATGAGAGACAAGGGGTAGGGCCATGAGACCTTCTCGAGATCAGCAGCCTACTGCAGCAGATTTTGCTAGATGAAAGGCCAAAAATGAATCAAGATGTTAGAAAAAGACCTAGAGAAACAAATAACAAAGAGAAAGGCAATGGAATTGATCTCCGAGACCAATAAGAAATAGGTACACTGGCACAGACATTGATTGGTGGACGAGCAGTCAATCAGGAGCAAAGAGGCAGGACCACTGGAGAACCACTGACACATAAGCAGGAACAACAGTGCAAAGATTGAACAAGAGTCATCTTGTTCATGACAAGATGAGCAAAATTTCGACAAGTTTATGCAAGATGACATGACTTTCTCTGGAACCTAAAGATATGCACTTGTAAATTCCTTCTCATTATTTTGAAAGCATGGGAATTAAGAGAAAAATAATAACATTTCAAAAGTAGCATGAAGCATCCCTCTCAACACAGATATAACAACACTGTTTGAAACAGTATTTGGTACCTCATTTGCTAAAATAAGTTAACCAAGCACTGTGGTATGACATAAGAAAATGCAGCATCCCAAATACAGGAACTCTAGAAAGAGACTTACGACAAGCTATGTGTAGCTTATGATGGATCCACTGTAACACACATGTAGGTTTTCCTTTGGAAGGTTCACTTTTCTCATAGCTTGGGCTGATGAGAAAACCATTGTCTGTGTGGAAGATATTCCAAGATTTGGACCAACGAAACATGACGTACAGTTTCCACTTGCTGATAGCTGTTTACAAAACAGTTGCCTATTTTTAGTAACCAATCAACATTCTTTAAAGGAATGAAATGTTCCACACTTTTCATTAGGTTTTCATATGATAATTCCTTATAAGTAGATAATATATAAAAATTAAAGCTATTGACAGTGAAGCAACACAAGTATTATAATACAATAAATAGTTTGTAACACTACTTCACTTATATGTTTTAAAATATAAATGCAACTAAAATAACTTGCTTCATGATCCATCTATTGCATCGTCAGTGTCTTTGTTGTCTCTCTGTTTATTTACTTTTTCATGGTTACTGCTACTAGGTGATGGATTGTTCTCTGTCTTATAACCAATAAACTGAAGATGCAATTGATCAATTGTGAAACATGTCCATTTAGTTGAATTAACATTTTAAAACAAATAACCAAAATTGTGTCATAACCATTTATTGTATTACAAATACAGTGCAATGTGACACCATCTTATCATCAACATATGACAAAACTAAGTAATAAAAGGGACGTGAATCTGCTGTTATACGCATTTGAGAAATTATGAAGAGACATAGGTTTTAACTATATTTCATTATTAAAATCTTTAGAATCTTTATTTATCCTTCTCTGTCAGGGATGTAGTTAACGTGTGGGAACACTTGCTTACATTCAAGATCAAACGGTATTAATTTTAATTTTTCTAAAACTTAGTTTTAAATTTAAGTAGTTAAGCTGGTATAAAATCTTAGGCTGTACAATTATGTTATTCAGTTTTGAGCAACTAAGACTAGGTAGTAATTTAGATGCATACAGTCAAACCTCAATATCGTGAGCCTCTTTTGCTTGAATTTTAGATAACTTTAACAACACTAGCCTGCAAAAAAACATTTTCCCCCACCGATTTCAGATCTGAAAGGTGATATTAACTAATTTCAATGTGCTAAATTGGTGATTACAGTTTTTCTCTATCACATAAGTTTTTCTACAAATCACTAAATATTATACTGAAAATAATGAAAAATGGTATGTTTGATGTTAAAAAAGTGTGTTATAAAATAAAGAATGGAAAATATCTGAGTAAACAATAAAAATAAATAGCTACATAGCTGCAAGAGAGGGTATGAAGTTATACTTTCCTTGCCCAGAAGGATGATTGTGTTGATTTATGTTTATAGCCTGGTTAAGCAATTTCCTTTTTCAAGCACCAACTGCTGTTGCAACTGTTGTTGACTGCTTCTTTGAGCAGTTCTCTATCATTCATTACATCCAAAAATGCACTGTCCTTCATTAGCTGCCTTATCTGAGGTCCATCAAATACACCCTCTTTTATCTTAGCTTCAGACATCACAGAAAATTTACTACTCAAATATTTGAAATACGAACCAATTTTGTCTAATGCTTTCACGAATTGTTTCATAATACCTAGTTTTATATGCAATGGAGGTAATAACATTTTCTTTGGATCGACTAGACTGGTACAAATTATATTTTTTTCTCCTGGTGTTAAACTTTTTCTCTTAGGCCATTCTCTCATTGTCCAATGTGTAACCCTATCTCTACTGGGACAGCATAAAAGCATGGGTATTTTGTACAACCTCCTTGTTGCCCTAGTAAGATACTGGATACCTTTAGGCCCCGCACAATAGCCATTGATGTTCCTGGTACTTAATCTTTTCTAAAATGGTTTCAAGGTTTCCACATGATTCTCATAGGAAAACAGAATGTGTGTTATTGAGGAAAATTCACTTCTATTGTGGTTTTAGGCTTTATTTTGAAGCATCAATAAATAAATGCTAGTTGTTCCTATCATATGTTGGTCTTCTCAGTTGTTAAATTAAATCTGGTACATCACTGCAATAAACAAGCTGGTCTTCCATCTTGAAGAACTTGGGAAATTCTTTATCTCTATTCCTATACCAGGAAAATGTGGTGTCTGGGCCCAGCATATTTTTCCTTTTTAATCTTGATTCTAGTAATTCGCTCTTGTCCTTGGTAAGACCTAAGTCTCTTACTAAGTCGTTTAACTCTCCTTGACTAAAATGCTGCAACTTGTCTTCAACAGTGTGTGCTGGGAAATACTCATCAACATTGGAATTTTCTGTTGACCCAGAGACTGAACTCTCAGTATCCTCTAGTTGAGTTGGTGTAACAGAAATAGGGCGTCTACTCCATGTAGCACAGGTCTTAGAGCTGATGCAAGACCATCTAGATATTTAATTTTTAATTTTTTTTATTGTACCCAGATATGTTACACATGCAGAAGTAACAATCATCATAATGAATTTTTTGTTCACGCCATATCATAGGAATCCCGAACTTCAGTGATTTCTGCTTTCCATTGTACCACTGCCTTAGTCCTTCACTACATATTTTGCAAACAGTATGTGGAGCCCATGTTTGATTTTGATCTCCTAGCTTAACATTAAAATATGCACCTTTTTATTAAATGATGTAATGTTAGATTTTTGCTTCTGTAGCAAGAAAGAACCACACACATAACAGAAGTTATTAGGGTTGTTCACACATTTTCTCCTAGAAGAGGTTGAAGCCATTGTTAAAAATGTACCATGATACAATACAAATTAAAAATAAAGAAATAGAAATGATAAACCTTTTCTGGAAATTGCACTACCAATCATTACTAGTTGTAAGAAGCAACTAAAGCTCAGATATACCTTAAGACAGATGTGTCCCTATAAGGGTGAGTAATTAATGGATGTCTAAGATTCAATGGTTGAAAGCTTTATTGCCTGCACATGGTTGCGCAGAGATAAATAAATACTAGCTGCTTGCACTTAAATTGTTTACGCTAGTTATCAGCTCATCATGGAAGAACATAAGCGGTAGTTTATTTCATAAATATACAGTATTTACGCTCTGAAGATCCCCAATGAGTGTTATTCATCTTAAATTATAAAATTATAGACCTACAATAATCATAATTATAGTTTCATACATACATATTACTGTATAGGTCTAGTATCTAGCTCAATTAGTAAAATTTTGCATAGAAATGGTAGGTGTTATGGAAAAACTGTTATTATTTTCGAAATCAATGCATTTTTTTCCATATAAATACCCAATGTTCATCAAAACTAGGAAACTGTTGCAGGCTTGTTTCCTGAACTAACTTCCTATAATTTACATTTATTATTTTTCTGTTTAAGTCAAATTTCTGTTATTCAAATTTTTGATATCTTTAAGCTTAAATTATATTATTTATTTATGCCAACAAACTTACTGTTGGTGTTTTTAAACACACAAGTCGCGTGGTGCAATGTTATTTATTATATTTAAATTATTTTAATTTATTATTTAAATTATATTTCTGGTACTTAAACTTGTTCTGTCTCAAACATTGACATATTTTTACCGTGTGTATGAAGGTTAATGAATTTTTGAATGATTATGTAGAGCTCACAACACTTTCTTTCAATTGTTGCTGCTTTATGGTCTAAGGGTTTTATTACAGAGCACATTATTGCACACTGTCAGTTTAATTATAGATAACATACACATTACTATAATCCTGTGGCAGTTTTCTGGTATATGTGTGTATGTGGCGTGTGTGAGAGAGAGAGAGAGAGAGAGTGGTGTGGTGTGTGGGGGTGTGTTCGTGTGTTCCTTTGGACAAAAAATTTAAAATTTTTCTTACAGTACATAACCAAGTCATAAATTCTGCCATACAGTGGTAATATCAAGTCTGGATTGCTAATAGGTACCAAAGATAAGGATTATCTACAATTTTAATACGAGGGCTAATCAACAAAAACTGAGACTGATCTTTTTTTCATAGATGTTTATTACTCCAATTCAATGTTTACATGATCTTTCTCAAAGTAGTCCCCCCCTACTTCAATGCACTTTTTATAGCATAGCATCTCTGCCGCCCTTGAACACGTGCTGCAGACCATTCTTTGTCAGGTCCTTGAGAATCTTGAGCACTGCTTCAGAGTTCTCAAATCAAATACCCCTAAGCTTTGCCTTTAGTGATGGGAATAAAAAAAAGTCACAGGGTGCAAGATCGGGGCTATAAGGTGGATGTGGTACACAGGTAATGTGGAATCGAGCCAGAAACTACATGAGTTGATTTGCGACGTGAGGCCGTGCATTGTCATGATGAAGTCGCCACCCAGTTCGAGAAAGCTCAAGTCGTTTTTTTGCAATGTGCTTCCTCAGTGTAGTCAATACTGACGTGTAGTATGCTGCTGTAACAGTAGTGTGCGGGGGAACTGCATGCTGGTAAATCATTCCATTACAGTCAAAAAATATCATCACCATCACTTTCCCTGTAGATGGAACAACTTTTACCTTTTTTGGTGTTGGAGAACCTGGCGATTTCCACACTGTACTGGCTTGTTTTCCTTCAGGGTGATAATGATGCAGCCATGACTCATCACCGGTGATAATCAATTTAAAAAATGCATCCCCACCATCAGCAAAGAGACGCAGCACCTCACGGCTTGTCTCCATTTGCACAGCCTTTTGTTCGGGAGTCAACAGACATGGCACAAACTCAGGTCATATGGAGATGGTCATGCATAATTGTAAACACACTGCCATATGAAATTCTCAACACTTCACTGAGGTTACGTAATGCTCTACTCCAATCCTCTCAGACAATCACAGCGGCTGTGTTGATATTGTCTTCAGTCACAGCAGAAGCCAAAACACCAGCCGCACCTTGCTTAACACTGACAAGTCAGCCTTCTTTGAAGTTCTTGAACCACCTAAACATTGTTGCACGGGGTAGTGTATCTTCACTGTATGCTTGCTTCATCTTTTCATAAGTTTCGGTGGCTGTATGGTTTAAACGAAAACAGAATTTGATTGTGCTGTACTGTGCCTCTCGCATCACCCCATTGTCTGGTATGCAAAATGCATGTAGGGTCCACAAAATAGAGCATTACTACCAACCTAACAATACAAGAGTGCTGCTGCCTTCCGACATTATACATAAAAACCCGCTCTTTTCAAATATTAATGTTATAGATACGAAACTATCATAGAAGCTACAGGAAAAAATCAGTCTCAGTCTTTGTTGATCAGCCCTCATATATAAAGTGTCCGAAAATTCATGTTCTCCAGATTTATACTCAGTAAAAGAAAATATATGTTACAAAAATTATTGTAAGTGTAACATTACTTATTATATAAGCAGTATTGTTATAAAATTCAACCAATAATAAATTACTTATGCCAGGCATTGACTTCTTAACATACTCATCAATGTGGTAATGTAAACACTGGACATCCCCTCCCCCTGGTCTAAATTCCATTGTTCCACAATCCCTAGCAGGTTTAGTGGGAAGTACATTCAGTAATGGACTGACTACTCAACAAAGAATTAAACTATTAGTATGTAAACAAAATGTCAGGGAATATTAAGTGAAGGTCAGTACACTATACCTCATTTAGTTTTGAAAATCAGGACAGGTTTCGGGAACCTTCATTCCCATCTTCAGCTTTCAACTGACTAATTGAAGTAGTTGTCATATCGTCTGGTGTACTATCAATAATTAAGGTTTCTGGTAGTGGTGATATGAACCTGCTAAGCTGGTCCATTGCCAGGAAATTGAAATTCATAATTCAATCAAATGACATACAACAATGCAGATTGTTGAAGGTTACAAAACAGCTGGTGTGGAGGATAGGTGAGCATTCTGTATTCTTAATTATCATGTTAGTCGATCTGTAATTTCCTTTTTGTTTTAATGTCCTTTAACCTGGTAGGTCATATTGGACTATGAATTAAATAGATGAAATGATGCTCAAATGAGCCTGGATTCCATAGAGCTGATATTTGTTCCTGAGGATAAAGGAAAACCCTGGAAAAACCTTATCCGAATAATATAACTCACCCTAACTGAGATTTACACTTGGGATCTCTTTAGGTTCTGTAATTGTTGTTTGGCATTTTTGAAGAAGACTTAGCGTAGATCCACCCAGAGGACCATCAGTTCACTAGCGATACTCTGATTTTATGATAAGAAGATGCATTTGTAAGAGGAAATCTCATGTAGCTCAATGCCAGGCTACCCAAAGATGGATTAGCCCTGCTGGTGATGACAATAGAAAACATCCTCATTGGCCTTTACATTCACCAGATTTGACACTCCTTGACTAATTTTGTTTGTATAAAAACACTAGCAGATAAAGAAAAAAGGGGAAAACTGTAGATGGCTTTTATAGACCTAGAGAGAGCTTATGATAAGGTGGAGCTACAATTACTATGGCACAAATTACTATGCAAAGGATTGAGCCAACACATGGTAAAGACTTTGATGACATTGTACAAGGAGAATACCTTCTGTGTAATTTGGGGGGGGGGGGGGTGATGGGAAGGAGTAGTCTCTTGGGAAATAGCACAAGAGAAAGGGTTAAGGCAAGGGTGTAAATTAAGCCTTATACTATAGTTTATTTATTAATCACATTCTGTTAGGGATAAGCAAGAACAATAGTTGTATGCCTGCAGTAAATAATTTCATGATTCCTGGGCTACTGTTCACTGATGATTTGGCAGTAGGATCAATTACAGTAAATGGTCTGAAGCAAGCGCTGCAGGAGGTAGATAAATACTACAATGAATGGAACTTAACTGTAAATTAGTAGAGAACACAAATAATGGTATTTAAGAAGGGAGCAAAATTGAGTAAATATGAAAAATGGAAAAAGGGGAATAAGAAGTATAAAGTAGTACAAGAATGTATCTACTTAGTAGTAAAATTAGATGGGAGTGGGGAATGGGAAAAACAAAAGAAATTAACTCTAACAAAAAAAGGAGCCATGTGAGCAATAAGAAGTTGTAAGTACAGAGTACCAAATATTGGGGTCAAATGTTTGGAAGAAATTTATAATATGGTAGTGGAACCAAAAATGCTCAATTGTATAGAAATATGGAGACTGAATTGGGGCAAGGAATCCATAGATACAGTTCATAGGATGTTTTTCAATGAAGTTTCGGGTCTTCCAAGTGTGATGGCAAGAGAAGTAGCATAGATGGAGATGAGAAGGGTGTTGAGGAAGGGTATAATTATAGAAAGAGATCTGAAATTTTGGTATAGGACCTTGAATTTAGATAAAAATAATTTGTTAAGGTTATGTGTAGAGTACTAGGAAAAGTGTCTTAGGGAATCTGGATGGTCCAGTAGTATCCTAAAGAACCTGCAAGTAAATGGGATGGGGGATTACTGGAGGAGAGGGGAGAATAATCATAGAAAATTCTGGAAAATAATAAGAAAAAAGTTTGAAGACAGAAATCCAAAGACTGTTTTGTGGGATAATGGAAAAAAAGCCTCTGGTAGACTATAAAAAAATGATGGAAACATGAGAAAGAGAGACATAT
This sequence comes from Tenodera sinensis, assembly GCA_030765045.1. Lineage (NCBI taxonomy): Eukaryota > Metazoa > Arthropoda > Insecta > Mantodea > Mantidae > Tenodera > Tenodera sinensis. The sequence continues at coordinate 80,126,409 of CM060967.1, forward strand.
GTTGATAAGGTAAATAATGAACAAAGGGAGACAATAGTATGGCTAAGAACTGATGTTTGGAGGTTGGGAGGACTAAGAAAGGGTATCCCTCAGAGCTAGTGTCCTATTTGTGGAGAGAAGGAAGATCTGGAGTATATAGCCTTTGAGTGCCAAGGAACATATTTATGGAGGAAAGAATTCCTGTGGCAGAAATGGGGAAAGGGGGATAGGACAACAGCATTTAGGAGGATTCTCAGAAAGGAGGTCAGGAACTTAGATCAGTTTTTAAGTAAAGTTAAGAAAAAATGGAACTGGTCTGCACAAAGAGAACAGAATTAATAATATTTGGTATTAGTTATGTGTTAGATAGCTATAGATAAGTTTAAAATGTGTGTATAAGTAATTGTGGTGGGTGGATATGACAGACTAAGAACCTGGGCTGAGTGTCTGTCATATTGAACTATGTATTAACTCAACACAAATAAATAAATGAATGAATGAACAAACAAATAAGTGAATAAATAAATGAATGAATAAATAAATGAACAAATGAATGAACGAGCAAACAAATGAGCGAATAAATAAAATAAATTTCTTTGTATGAGGTTATGTTAAAGATCAAAGCATTTCTTCCTGGATCGTCCTTGATCCAAGAGTGCACATCACATCAGTTGACTACCATATCCCTAGAACATACTTGGGTGGAAATGGACTACAGGCTTGATGTGTGGCTCTTTACCAAAGAAGCTCACATGGGACATTTATAAGGTACTCTAAAAATACTTTTTGAGTTTCTCTTTGTATTGGGACCAGTTTCATGTCCCTAAGTTTTATTAAATTCAAGTTACTCATGAGCCCAAAAGGTCATTGGTGGTAATCCTGCATAGTAGATAACTAGTACACTTAACGCCACATTTGCTTGCACTTACAAGGGTCCTTCAATAAATAACCAAACTATTTTTTAATTAACACATAATGGCTTTATTTCACTAACATTTACCTACACACTTTTGAAGTATTCTCCCTCTGAGGAAATATAATTATTCCAACGATATACCTATTGTTCGAAACACTCATTGAATCCATTTTTGGACAGTCTGTTCAGGATACCCATGACAACATTATCCAACTCCTTATCACTTTGAAAATGGCGATCACAAAGCTCCTGTTTCACTTTAGGGAAGAGGTGAAAATCGCATGGTGCGAGGTCTGGAGAATAAGGTGGATGAGGCATGATCTCAATGCCAATTTCTGCGATGACATCTAGAGTTGCACAAGCTTGATGAGCAGGGGCATTATCCTGATGCAAGATCCATCCTCTCCTTGCGAGATCTGGTCGCTTTTCAGCGATTTTTTTCTTCAGTGGCCCCTTCAGTACATCACAATAGTAAGCAGCAGTTACTGTGCATTGATTAGTTACAACATAATCATACAGAATGCCTGTTTGTCAAAGAATACGAGATGCATAACCTTTCCTGCACTTTTCTGAACTTTTGCTTTCTTAGGCCTAGGGCTCGATGAATATTTCCACTGCGAACTCTCCTGTTTTGTTAATGGGTCATAATGGTGGAACCAACTCGTTTATACCACTCAAAGACTTGTGTTTTGCCTAAAGATTGGTCCTTGTATGCTTGCTGCACCATTTCAAAGGTTTCTGTAGGAGTTTTGTCTAACAGAACACAAAACTTTATTGATGTGCATTACTGCAATTTCAGTTCCTTGGTGGGTGCAGCAAACACCTCACGTATCGGGCTCTAACTCCCAACTGATTCACTCTGCATGACTGGCACTCACGGCACTGCTAGAGGAAGGATTCACCTTTCCACCACTAGCAGCCAGGGCGGTTTATTTAAACACAATTAAATTAGTTCGGTTATTTATTGAAGGACCCTCGTAATTAGGGTATATGTTGAAAGGGGTACATGGCACATGGGAAGATGTGTTGCTAACAGAGCCTCTGAGATACCTGATGCTCTCATGACACACACTCTGTATTTTTCATCAGTTGAAGCACTGTATAGAATAACCGAAAGTTACCAAAATCAGGAACAGTTTGTGCTAACTCATTGATTCTGCATGTATTAAGGTCATTCAAATATAAATGGTACTTATTTTTTATATATTTATTGCTTAAATCTATACACAGGTAACACCTTCACTATTTCTCCACAAAACTTCCTTTACATTCTACGTACCTTTGCCAACAATTTGGAAGCTTGCATATTCCTTGTTCAATAAAAGTTTGAGGTATGTCATCAACTAATTGTGCACATGCTTCCCTATTTTTGAATATTTCCCTCCAAGTGATTCTTTCATGGGTGCAAACAGAAGATAGTCTGGGTGGGACAAGCCTGAACTGTAGAGAGGGTGGCCAAGGATTTTCCAGTGCGTGTTCTCCAATGTGACCCTTATCAAATTGGCAGTGTGAGGCTCAGCATTGTCTTACAGAAGGTAATAGCATACGACACCTTTTGTTTTCATAGGCAGCTTTTGCTGACCTCACCAATTGGTAATAGTAAGCCACATCCACCTTACATCAATCATGAAGAAAATTGAGTAAAACTCCTCTGTAATTGAAAAACAGAGCTGTGCGAACTTTTTCGGCTCTGAAGCAGATTTTGGCCTTCACTGGGCAGGCTTCAGTACTCCTTGCTCGCCATTTTGGATTCCGGAGTGTAATGATGGACCCATGTCTCATCACATGCAACAATGCACTTCAAAAAATTTTCCACTTCTTGTCAGAATTGGTTCAGAGGTCTCTCACAGATCTCCAAAACAAATCAGTTTTTACTACTGGGTTAGCAATTTTGGAGCCCATCAAGCACTAATTTTCCTAAATCCAAGATGTTCACTGATAACAGTATAAGCACTCCCAAATGCTGAAACCCACTTCTGATGCAATTTTCTCCACAGTGCAGCGGCGATCACTTTCAGTAAACTCTTGAACGGCACAGAAGTTATCTGTGAGACTTGACATTGAGCATCGAGTGCATGCCGTATTCCTCTGCCACCCTAGAATTGTCTGGCCCAAGTAAACACTTGATTCTGGGATAGTGTAATGTCTCCAAACTGTGGCTTCAAATGAGTTAAAATCTCTGAGGATTTAACCCTTTCATTGGTTAGAAACTTTATAATAATGCATTGTGCAACAGATGAAGGAACCTGTTGTTCACTCATGGCTGTACTGATGCCAAAACTTATCAAAGCACCTAACCATGCTGGTTCCTCCTCCCTAACACACTGACCTTCAACCCCCCACTCCGCCATTCTGCTAGAATCTGCTTGCACAGTATTCTGGCAAAAGTACTGTTTATATTAGAATCATCCTCATACAATTGGAGCATTTTGGGCATTATAATGTACTTGTTTACATTGTTTAATACACAAAATTTCAAGTATGCTACTTATCAGCTGCAACAGACTATTGTACTTGAAATAAATTAAAGTTAACTGTAGGGGATCAGAAGGTTTGCAGCAAAAAGTAAACCTAGCATGGTGGGGCCTACCTTGAGCTATCCAAGGGTTTTGCAGGGAGACAAAGTGAACATGGCTTCTTATACATTGCTTAAATGGAAGTTTATCAACCTTGCTTTGCGCTATGGTTGTATGATTTGGTAACTTGACAGTAATTTGAATCATGGCTGCTATTCTTTCTTGACCCATGTCATACAAGCACATAGTAGGTTGTATTTTAGTTCTTTGTTATGTGTCTAGTTCACTATTACAACATCAGGTTGTGTTGTAGTGTTCTTGTGTACTTTTAGGATTCCATATTGTGACTTTGTGGTTTGGGTGTGAAGTAAATACGACAGATGTAGTCGAGATAAACACTTTTATTTTCGTAAACAGTAACTTTGTACACTCGTTGCAACAACAAGAAAGTCTTTTCCGATTCTCCAACAGCACAGCTCCGAACTCGTAACACAAAGAACTAACTCTTCTCCGTCGGCACAACTCTCCACATCGTCTGTCCGTCTCCGTCGGCACGACTACTCAGCCTTCAAATACATCTCACTGTTCTCCGTCGGCACTACTCAACGCTTCACATACGTCTGACTGTTCTCCGTCGGCACTACTCAACGCTTCACGTACGTCTGACTGACCCTTCTCACACTTTACCGCTATTTATATCTCCCAGGCACTATTCTGGAAGCTTCAGGAACGTTCACTTATTGCGGCGAGATACAAAGCAGAGAAGATTCTCGAAGTGTCTATCCTTTTCTCTCTTTCGGCAAGCGTCCCAACAATGCGGCCATGCTCTGTCTCTTTCCTTCGGCTCCTTTGCGGTAGTGCCGACAATAATGCGATGGGTGACAATGCTGTTGTCGGCAATTAGATGCGGCGGGCGTGGTGACACTGCTCCCTCCTCAGAGTTGGTCGTCCCGACCAGCACTACCACTGCGGCATCTCCCTTGCGCCCCGGTGGACTAACCCATCGAACCTCTTCTCCAGGAGGCACGATCCTAGGTATCGCTGTTGGATAGTGTCCTTTGGTCCGGGTAGGACGATGAATGCCATCCTGCTTCGAAATTCTGCAACAGTACCGCCGGTCTTGACGGTCCCTCGTCCAGTTGCCCTTCTTCCTGGTATGTTGACGGGCCATCCTGCGCACTTGGAAACGGCTCACTAGGTACCATGTCCGCCGACCTCTCTGGCGCACCATCGCAGCCACCTTGCTTCCGATGGGTCCGGCAACAAACCCCACCACATCCGCGCGAGTCGCGTCCACCGCTGCACTCGTGTTCACTCGTGCTCGGCACGGCCTCTCCTGTATCCTGCCGTCCAAGATGATGTCCACCATTCTTCCGTTCACGGCACTATGTGTCAGGTGATTGGATGGCTCTGACGGTCCCCCCATGTCACACGCCAAGTCGGTTCTCGCGTGTTGCTCGTTTGCTTGTGCGCTTCCCTGCTGATCGTCCTCCACGTCGTATCCTGGTTGGTTACGTACCCGACACACTCCTCCAGAGGATCCTCGACGACGTCCCTGAACTGCCCCTTTGTCTTCCCCGAGACGTACACTTTCGTTATCTGAAACGGGCGCAACTGTCGCCTCGGCCACTAGGTGCTCCCTCCCCGGGTCTGTGCTATTCCGTCTGCCCCTGGCATCCAGTACTTTGACGCTCTCGTCAACTCTTACTACCAGGGCGCCAAGACGTTCCCCGTCGTCCTCCACGACGTCCACATGCTGGCAGAGGTCTTCCACCTTTTCGCCGAGTTCTTCCACGCCTTCCGTCACGCCAATCAGTTCGCCGAGTTGTTCCACGTCTTCCGTCACGTCAATCAGTTCGCCGAATTGTTCCACGTCTTCCGTCACGCCAATCAGTTCGCCGAGTTGTTCCACGTCTTCCGTCACGCCAATCCGTTCGCCGAGTTGTTCCACGTCTTCCCTCATATCATCCGAAACGGGCGCAACTGTCGCCTCGGCCACTAGGTGCTCCCTCCCCGGCTCCGCGCTATTCCGTCTGCCCCTGGCATCCAGTACTTTGACGCTCTCGTCAACTCTTACTACCAGGGCGCCAAGACGTTCCCCGTCGTCCTCCACGACGTCCACGTGCTGGCAGAGGTCTTCCACCTTTTCGCCGAGTTCTTCCACGCCTTCCGTCACGCCAAACAGTTCGCCGTCAATTTTCGCCGATAGCTCCGTCTTCATCTCTTTCAGCTCGGCAGCGAGGTTGTCGTTTCTCGTCTTCATTTTGGCAACGAGGTTGTCGTTTGCCGTCTTCATCTCTTTCAGCTCGGCAGCGAGGTTGTTTCTCGTCTTTATTTCTTCTTTCAGCTCGGCAAAGAGGTTGTCGTTTGCCGTTTCCATTTTGGCAAATAATTCTTTCATCATTGCCATCATCCTGGTTTCCGAATCTCCCTCCATCTTGGTTCTAACGTTGCAACTTCTGACGATGTAATGAAACTAGAAGCAATTCGACGAATCCCACTCCTGACACCAGTGTGACTTTGTGGTTTGGGTGTGAAGTAAATACGACAGATGTAGTCGAGATAAACACTTTTATTTCCGTAAACAGTAATTTTGTACACTCGTTGCAACAACAAGAAAGTCTTTTCCGATTCTCCAACAGCACGGCTCCGAACTCGTAACACAAAGAACTAACTCTTCTCCGTCGGCACAACTCTCCACATCGTCTGTCCGTCTCCGTCGGCACGACTACTCAGCCTTCAAATACGTCTCACTGTTCTCCGTCGGCACTACTCAACGCTTCACATACGTCTGACTGTTCTCCGTCGGCACTACTCAACGCTTCACGTACGTCTGACTGACTCTTCTCACACTTTACCCGTATTTATATCTCCCAGGCACTATTCTGGAAGCTTCAGGAACGTTCACTTATTGCGGCGAGATACAAAGCAGAGAAGATTCTCGAAGTGTCTATCCTTTTCTCTCTTTCGGCAAGCGCCCCAACAATGCGGCCATGCTCTGTCTCTTTCCTTCGGCTCCTTTGCGGTAGTGCCGACAATAATGCGATGGGTGACATTGCTGTTGTCGGCAATTAGATGCGGCGGGCGTGGTGACAATATTAGAAGGTTAGTGACTAACTCCCATAATAAATACCATGTAATCTTTGTTGATAAGAGCATTTTCTCAAGGCAGTGCCGAAGAAAAGTCTGAAGTGAAATGAAGGGGAAGGCCTATGCCAAATAATAATATAACTCAAATGCTTAAGATGATGACTAGAACATTCAATAGGAAGTATAATTTCTGAAAAGTAACATGAAAAGTGCAATTGGTTATGTGGCTGAGAAATTATTAATATGTTCTACCTCTCAAACTTTGCCCACACACGGCTTGTGTGTTTAAAAACACCAACAGTAAGTTTGTTGGCATAAATAAATAATAATATGTTCTATTGTTTCCCATGTCTACTCTTTGGTAGACTCAAGAATTCTGAGCCTGTCTCCTGTCTGGAGCTTTGGTTTGATGGACTTCATTAGAGAAAACAAATTATATGCTATGTTCAGTGAACTTGTCAAATTGCTGCGAGTGCTGCTAACTATGCCAATGTATATTGCAAAAACATAACACAATTTCTTCACTCTAAAAAAAGAGAAAAAAGAACACTATGTCAGAGGACCAATTGTCAGCATTGGTGATGGTTTCAATAGAGCGGGAATTTGTAATGAAGATTAACACAAAAGTTATTGATAAATTTTCAAGGTCAGAGGAGAGGAGAGCCGAGTTTCTGTATAAATAGATAGTCACGGCTATTCTACTTTTTTTTTTACTTGTGCACCACCTAACTTTTGATCCCCCAGTGGCCACTGACCAAAATATAATTGTACGAAGAACAGAGATTACAGTATTTTTTATTATATCCCTTCACTAGGTCAGAGCAGTAAATTTATCACTACATCTTCTTAGATGTTCTAGATATCTGCATCTTCCTCAAAAACAAATATATGTGAATCCAAATCGTGTATGTCCATCTCCTTCAAAGATTTAGTGCATTCGTCCCCCTATAAATAATCATCTCTCCCCCACTGTCAGTTTTTCTGAGAGTGCAGTAGCAATTGTTTAGTTCCTTTTTTATGCCGCTGGAAAGGTTCTCAAAGGGTCTAACTTGTCTGTGTTATACATTGTTATGACACTGATAGACAATAAAAGCTTAAACGAATAATTGAAAACTTAAAGCCAATAAAGGAAATCATAATATTTACAGCAAAAGATTAGAAATAAAATAATTGGCAGATGCTGTGTTTGGTACTTCAATGTATCCTATTGTATCTGTCTAAATAGACCAATATACTAAGTATACACAATCTGATCATATACATACCTTCCTATAATGTTATAGTTCCTTTTATAGATTTCTGAAAAGTATCATTTGATAAGCCACATTGTACCATACAGTATGAAATGTACCTCAAATTACTTTTGTATTTATTTATTAGTTTGTTTGATAAGTGCATTTAAATTAACAAACTTAAAGATAGAGATTCTGTTAAAAAATAACATTAAATATTCAATTAAAAATTGTAATAAATGTGTTTATTTTACCTACGTTAATCCTGTATTACTAGTATTTTTTTTTATATTGTGCTATTTGTAACCACCTAAGTACCTTCACCTATGACTCTAAAAGAACTATTGTCCGAGTCATTGTTCTGATCATTTGCATTGCTTAGAACGGGTATTGATGGCATTATCTAAGAGATGAATCTTAAGTGTCAATGTAAGTATAATCACACTGTTTCATTTCCACGTGCTATTTCCATGCATTTCTCTGAAGCTTTGTAGCTTGTCATCAAATATAATAAATATTTAGAGACTAGACTTACCAAGTGAAGTTTAGACTCTTAAATATCTATTATATTTGTTGATTTATATTGTTTTGCTGTCAATAGCTTCAGTTTTTCCATTATATTTGTAGCTTATGTTTATCGATTATTATAGCTGGCATTAATAAACAATAATAACAAATTTAGCCTATAGGTATCCCATAAGGGCAAAGGCCTCCTGTTTACACAGGGACTAGCTCGTAAATAAGCACCAAAGGTGAACGAATCCTTGGGAGTTTTGTTATGTTGCTGAACTGTCTTCCTATTCCTAATCCTATTTTCCACTCATAAAACCCTTCCACTTAACCCATTCCCTGACACTTCTATGCTGCACTTTTCACAACTGTTGCACTCGCTTTCATCATCTTTCTGCCCTGATGAAAGGTTGATTCCTATCTGATTCCAGCTGTCTCCATACCTCTCTGTTTCTTGCGACTCTTGACCATTGACTTCCTCCCACTTTGGTTCAAAAGTAATGTGCCCATCTGATCCTTTGACGTCCCATGTTTCTTCGTCCCTCTTGCAGGTTTCACATTGTGATTCAGTGCATCCATTTCTGGTGATCTATGCATGATACATGTCCACCCCATTTCCATGTTAGGTATTCTGCTGTTTCTTCTAAGTTCCTCATTCTTGATTCTGTCTCTTAGTGAAACATTTAGGATCTTATATTACATTCTCCTTGGACAGTAGCTGCTTTTTCAGTTTTTCTGTCAGGGACCATGTCTGACAACCATAAAGTAGTGCTGGCATAGGAGCATAGGAGCATAGCTGTGAATAGGAACTTAAGCAACCAAAATTTGTTCCATGCTAGTCCTGTTCTGCTTTTGTAATATAAAATATCTAATTCCAAGAGGTGGAATCAGGATTGAAAAATTCAATACCATAGCCAGGATTTGAATCACGGATCTTCCGCTTATCGAGCGGCTGCTTTAACCACTAAGCTTCCATGGCCAACTTGCCAGTACAACATTAATTCCCCAGGTGATTCGCACTTTTCCCGTTAGACCACAAGGGAATCTCACATCAGAGATAAATACTCCAAGGGCGACTTACAAATTGTAAGTACTTTATGTCAATTGTAAGTTGACCTTGGGGTATTTATCTCTGATGTGAGATTCCCTTGTGGTCTAACCGGGAGAAATGTGAATCACCTGGGGAGTTTAATGCTGTACTGGAAAGTTGGCCATGGAAGCTTAGTGGTTAAAGCAGCTGCTTGATAAGCGGAGGATCTGTAGTTCAAATTTTGGCTATGGCATTGAATCTTTCATTCCTGATTCCACCTCTTGGAATTAGGAATGAATATTACATATTTTCCCCGTTCTACATATTTTACTTCATATTTCACTGCTTGTCACTGCATATTTATGTATGTATTTTGCTTAGTGATACTACATAAAATCCCAGCTCTACTCATGAGTCAGTATAAGTATGGCATTACATGGAATGGTTTTCACTACAGATACCAAATTATACATTTAGTAGTTTCAAACAAAATTGGATGTGGGTTATGTATATTTGTTAAAATAGGTATCTGGTTTGTAAATACATATATGTAAATGCCAAACATTATGACATAAAGGTGATTTTAAAATAGCAGTTCTGGATTTGATTGAATTAGGTAGGTATTACTGTGTCTATTTTGTAATGTACTCCAGACAGCAATATTAGGATTTTTCTAAATAACTTAGACAAACTTATGAATAACCTCATGAAAATCAATAAAAGACTTATACTATGTAGCAATTTTAATATTGATTTTCTTAAAGATAGTGAAGAGAAGCAACATCTTATACACCTTCCTAAAAGCTATAGTTTAATACATGCCATAACATTCACTACAAGAAGAACTAATCATTCAAAAACGATGACTGATCAAATTATAATAGATGAAAATTGTCTATATAAAGCACAGAATTTGCACAGGATTTAGTGATGATTATGGATCACAAACAGTTCAATTGCAGGAACATTACTTCTAAACAATAAAGGAATATGAACAACTTAATACATACCTATATGCATTAGTTACTGTATTAATTAATTTGTCTTGCATTATTTCCTTCATTTTCATTGTTATATTCTGCTCTTATATTCATGAATTTAAGTTAGAGAGATTTGTTATCTAACTTTATTGTAGTATACTTACTATGTAATTTAATATTGGCCAATACTATATCAAGCTACTTAGTACAGAGTTGATTGATTAAATAAATAAGTAAATAAATAAAGAAGGAAGGAAGGAAAAGAAGGGAAGGAAGGGAAGGCAGGGCAGGGAGGGGAGGGACGTAAGGTAAGGGAAGGGAAGAGGAAGGGAGGGAGGAAGAGAGGAAGGGAGGATTTCACATATGTGAGTATGTGCATCAGTGTCAGTAATTGGTGTTATATCTCCAGCTTAGCATATATTAGTAGTAGAAAGTAGAGAACTATTTTTTCAAACACTGCCAATCCAAGAATAGAAAAATATTAGTTATTTTACTGTAATTCAAATAAACTTATAAAACATTTTGAAACCAATTTAAATCTGAGTCATTCCACTTCAAATTGCACACAATATGGTAAAAATTGACTATAATATCTCAGATTTTCTTAAAAATTTTTTTGGTGATTTGGAACAAAATACGTTTGACCCATGTTTCTTCGTTTTATAAAAAATAATATTTTGGCAGATATTAATTTTTAAAATGTCCCAAAAATTGCACGCTCCTCACCCTTCGATCAATCATACCTCTGATTGTAATCAAGCAAATCACTTGATCTTCGGCTCAAATTAAAAATAAATCACAGTATTTCGTGAGGTGGCTATTAGAAAATTTTATTAATTATTATCAATATTATATTTTATATGATTAAATGTTTAAAGTTAGATAATAAAACAAACTCGACCATTTAACAGTCTAAAAAAGAGCTAAAAATACACTGAAGTTTATTCAATATTCTCAGAAAAAATCAGAATGGAATCTCTAATAGTTCAGTTGTAACTAACTTATAAATCAGTGCAGTGAATTCGTGTGGCAGCAGTGACGGCTACCGTAACCTCACACAATTTTATTGCCACCTTCTGTTATGGCAACTGGTTGAGGTTCTATGAACATTACAACTGTACAGTAAGGAGAACACTGCTAGCTGACACTATTGTATGTACACTATTAGTATCATCAAAATGTTTTTAAAATATGCATTTTAAGCAAATGTTTCCATACAACACAAAACTTTAAATTTCTACTCGTTTACCTCTTTCTTCGAAAGAAAATTGTTTCACTAAAGCTTCAGTTTTTGATAAAGGAATGAAGGAGTATAATTTTAAAGCATAGCTGGACCCTTCGTTATTGGCCCCTGACCTTGACTGGAAGTCCTGTAGCCAAACTCATAGCTTTTCTCTTTCATCAGCTCATATTGTATAATTCTAGGAATGAAATCATGCACAACATGAGGAGGGAGGGGGAAGGTAATGATGTCTGCATGATCTGAGACAGTCCTTGCTAATTCACAAGTGTTTTTTAGTGTAGCGTATAGTTGAACACATAGATATTTGCGATAAGGAGTGAATATAGTGCATTTGTGAGACATTGATCATAGCATAAATCAATTATGCCACCTGTACATTCTAAATTAGGGACCAAAACATTACACACTCAGAGTAGAGAAATTGTTTCAAATGTATGAGCATACATGAAGAAAGAAGCTAAATGCAAAGAACTACTTACATCAGAAGATTTTTCCAAAAAAATTAAAAAAAGTTCAAAAGCGTGTATCAGATGCCACAGGAGTGTCAGAAAGAAGGTACATTGTGTAGACATTTTTCTGCATGGATTGTACTGCCTTAGTAAGAAGAAGTTATGTGAGCAACATATGAAGCTGACGCACCAATTTGCATGCTGTCTGCTGCCACCTGGCTTGGTACTTGCTTTCAAGCTTTACATTTGCTTCCTCCAGGGGCCAAGAACGGTGAATCCAGCTGTGCTTCATGTCATCCGTGAGCACTTGCAGGCCTCCAGAAAAAAATTGTGGCAAATGCACTTACATTCACTCCATAGTTTTTAATATCTTATTTTATAGATAAAATGTCAGGGAATACATGTGTATTTTTTTTAGATTTATAACACATCGATTTAAATTCTATTTTTGGTTTTACAAAATATAGCATAAAAAAAAACAGTCCAAAATTTGTGTGTAATAATGATTGGTCGAAAGTTGTTAGAAGTGTTGTATTTAACCTTTCCAGTGCGCCAAACCTCAACTCTAAACTCTATATGGCCTTAGAGTAACAAGTGATTTTACATTATGGTGCACGCAGAAATTGCTTAATTTCTAATAGCCATAACTAAGCAAATAATTTAAAAATATGGAAATAAAAAAATACAGGTCCCCTTATTTGATGCCTATTATTTATAAAAAAAATTTGAACCTCCTTCGAAAAAGTTGTGTTTTACGGGTATGCGATTTGACATCTTATTAACTACTTAAGGTTTTCAAAAGATAAACAAAAGATTACCAAACTGAAGTTTTATTCTATGAGTGCAATGTTAAACTGTCACTTATATTCTATTTAAATCAAAATCATTTTTTTAAGTTGAAATCATAAAAACTATCCTAAAGCTGAGTTAACTAAAGTGCCCAAGAGGTTTTGTTTCATGATAATTTTTTCCTGTTCATAATTTCCTGTACCCATAATTTCCTTCATTATCATGTGTTTCAGTGTTGAGGGACCATGGAGTGGCATTTGGTGTATTGCAGTTGGTCAGTGGGGGTGTGGTTTGTGAAAAGTTCTCCCTGGTGTTGGTCAGATACTTACTGACATGCTCTTTGCAAGTGGTTACCCTTAAGAGTCATTCCATGTCAAATTGCAAAAAATTTGACCTTCATGTCTCAGATTTCATTAATATTAAATTTATGTGTTCTGTGAATGAAAAAAATGATATCCCCATTCTTTTGTTTGTCTGTAAATTAATTATTTTGGTAAATATAAAGCATTAAATTTTTGGATATTTTGCTCATACCGTTCTACATAAATACAAATATCTCTGGTATTATTTTTCAGATAAATATGATCTGTAGCTCATTTTGAACATAGAAATGTGTACTTTATTTATAAAGTATTGAATAATATTATATAATATTATATAATATTCGGTATAATGATTTTTATATAATACTGAATATTCCGAATATACGGTAAAAATAATATTAATAAAGCACAAAATAAGTGAAAAGAAAACATACGGGTTATTTAATCTCGTCTACTGACAAGATTTAAAAAAATTGGAGAAAATAGTATGTCGTTTCAGAAGTGTTCGATTTGATGTGAAATGACTCATTTCAGTGTTTACGCCAACAATTTGACCTTGACGGAAGTGCAACACATGACACGCAATCAGCTGCATGCAATGTGTATATCTCTTGACCATGAAAGCAGTGTTACTCAAGTCTGCACAGCTTGGTAAGTTATTTAATTTCTTTGCACGTATTTGGAATTCCAATCTGAATTTTTTCTAGGATTACATGGCGTCATCAAGCTACGTTTTAAAACTTTTCCCAGAATTTTTTAGCTAACAGTAGTATTGTTAATGATGCTTGTAATGTTAATGGCCTTGTAAAAATAGGAAATATCAAAGTAATTGTTTTTTGTTTAACATATAAATAAAGTACACATTTCAATGTTCAAAATGAGCTACAGATCATATTTATCTGAAAAATAATACCAGAGATATTTATATTTATGTAGAATGGTGTGCATAAAATATCCGAAAATTTAATGCTTTATATTTACCAAAATAATTAATTTACAGACAAGCAAAAGAATAGGTGTATCATTTTTTCATTCACAGAACACGTAAATTTAATATTAATGAAATCGGAGACATGATGGTCAAATTTTGTGCGATTTGACATGGAATGACTCTTAAGGGACCTTTGGTGGGCATCAGATACATTCTATTTGGAATTATTAGAGGCCCATCCTTGCTTGTGCACTCATCTCCCAAATCTGGTTGACCTTTGGGTCTCTCTCTCATCCCTCTCTCCTGTGGGTCATATTTGAGGCACAAAGGCCATATTAACCTATGTACAGTGCTCCAATTTTCACGTGCCCTTTGCCTTTGCAATAATTCTTGTAAGTGAAAAATGTGATGGTCCATGGAGACTCTACAGTCTGAAAGCAAATTTTATGGCCAGACTCAATATAAGCAAATCTGTTATAGTCAAATACTGAGAAATGGTAAATGAATGAAAATTATTGACTGAGTGAGGACCTGGAAGCGGATGGTCAGCCCAACACTAGGTATGATAGTGAGGAAGAGTATGATGTGAAATGCAGACGAAATGGATGATTGGAACAGTGATGATGGAGTAATTGGTGGAATGAGTGGTGGGGGAAACTGGAGAACCCAGAGAAAACCCACCCAGATGCCACTTCATCCACCATGAATACCACATGCAGGTCCCTAGGATTGAACCCAGGCTGCCTAGGTGAAAGGCAAATGGTCCAACTGCTTGGCCATGGTGCCACCTACTTGTCTTATCAAAGCACCATATTACACATAATTTCCAGAGATTTATATTGAAACACATTTTTCTACTTTCAAGTGATGTTGTTTAGGGCAAATGCATTTGCAATCTTGCACAATACACAAAACATGCTTAAAACTTTAAAACTCAATTGTTTAACTCTCCAAATTCTCTAATATATATGATTAGCATGTTTACAAAATAGGTAGTGTATACAAGTTGTATAGTAATACTCAATACACTTCCTTCTTTTAAGGTAATCAAACTTATTTAAAAATCCAATGGAGAAAAATAAAAAATCCTGTGATACTTTGTCCTGGTATCTAGTTACCTATACCAGAACCTGTATTCCAAATTTATATTTATTTCTCATATTCTTAATAATTTATACAATACAGATTTATTCAGATCTTTCATACAGATTTAACTAGTAACAGAAAAGAGCATTAAACATAAAATTAAACCCTATGAGCTTAAACTAAAACTCATCAGTATTCCTCAGCTTTATTGGGATGAATGACCTGATAACCCAACCAGAAACCATTCCATATAATGCCATACTTATACTGACTCATGAGTTGCATGAGTTTGCATATTGGTGCAAGCAGCACAATAATCGGAGTGCAAATTAGGGAGCAAATTATTGCTAGGATGGATTTTAGAAGAAATTATTAAACCATTTTAGCTGTCTATGTTTTTCTCTATAGACGCACTATATATTTAAATATTTACAGTAAACTATTAGTCATGGATTTCTAAGCAATATTGGCACCAGTGAAGCATGTATTAATTCAAGCTAAACTTCACTTGAGCTAAATCTCATTCAATAAACACATACCTACTGTTTGTAGCATACATCTTGATAGCTGCACATAGTAAACATAATCACATAATGTTATCCACATTACACACTATGCTAAGCAGTGTTAGATTGAACCAAAAATGCAATTACCCTGCATAGTTATGCAAATTAGGCTGCGAGCAAGGTTATTCAGGCCATTACTTGTTAGTCCTGCTACTGTGTCAGCCACCATTCAAAATAAGCTGGTATATACTTTTTTATGTGGAAGGAATCTGGTTTTTACTGATGTCCTATTAGGTTTCTCAAGCAGAGAAAGCAGCAATAGCCACAATCCTAAAGTAAAACCTGTGGCCAAATAACTGAAGGCTACCAAATACAACTGTATGAGGAACAGAGATTACAGTATTTTTTTATGTTCCTTCACTATGTCAGAGTAGTAAATTTATCAGTGTATCTCTTAGGTTCTATACTTCTGTTTCTTTCATAAAAACAAAGATAGGTATTCCAGATCACTTAGCAGTCAGAACAAAACTGAGGAAGTCATAGTTAAGTACAATTAAGCACCTAACTTCTAAAAGTACTATAAATTACTTGGTTTTAATGTTTTTTGGGGACTATTTATATAACATGAGACAGACTGCATATGGATATTTGTATGTATCCTCCGTTTGTAAACTTCTTTAGCTTCATGACATCCTTTCATCACAGAATATGCATATGGATGATGCTTTTACTTACCCTTTTTCATTCCTTCTACAGAAGCTTCTTCTGTTTTGGACATATTTGTGTTGTGATCAGCTTTTGTATCATAGAAACCTGACTCATGTAATTCTGCAAAGCACCCTATTACAGTCTCATGAAGTTGCTCCTTTCCATCCTCATTTGTAAGGTTATTTGACACCCAGGTTTTAAACATCTCTTCATTTGGCATCATCACTGATTCATCTAACTGAAAACATATTGATGCAGCATTAATTGCAATGGTAGCACTTATCACCTGATATTTCAGTTGTAATGCAATGATCTTTTATTAAATAATCTATGCTGCTGTTTCTTAGGTATCCACAATTAAACATATTGGATGCTTAATAACAGTATCCATCCAACACTTTTAAGACCATTCTTAGATATCAGTAATTTTTGTATTATTTTTATTTAAGGCTTCCACATAAATAAAAAGTGAAAAATGATTAATGTTTGAAAAATGCTTTTCTAGCAGGAATCATGCAAAGCCACTTATTTTTCTGCATCTCTTACCTTCCAATTTGCTGCTGAAAATCTGCGTTACTGCTTGCGAACATAAAATAATATTGAATATTGATGAATAAATCAGCACTATGAACGTTTGCTTACACAGCTGATGTAAAAAATATTATTGTTTTTCTTCTTGTTTATTTACATAATTAATGCAAGAGATTAACAAAATTTATTTTAATGAGACACCTATATACCAATGAGGAAATGAGACAGACTTGTAAATATAATCATATAGTACATACATTTCTTAATGTCTCTTACCACGTTCAGTTTCTTCAGGATGCACTGGTAATAGTGGCACTGAAAGAAAATGAACATTCAATGTAACAGAAGAAAGCAATAATACAAATAGGCAATGTTTTAATTGTATAATTATGAAGAAAATAATCTGGGAACAAAGTCATAGAATCAAATTATTGTAAATGCATTTTTTATGTTATGTTGTTGTTGTTGTTGTTCTTATTGTTATTCTTCTTATCATCATCATCATCATCATCATCATCATCATCGCCATCATCGTCATCGTCATTGTCATCGTCGTCATCATCATTATCATCATCACTTAACCAATTTTATATTTTTGTATAAATCACTTAAATATTAATTATAGATACAGAATATTTGTTGATTGCTGTTCTTTTCAATGCTGGAAGGTCTAGTGTTCACATATTTTGTAAATGGTTTTGAGTACCTTTTGATTAGGACAAACTTGGCCAGATGTCTTCTTTAAGAATTAGAATTAGAGTTGAGAATTATTCTGGAATAAGTCTATATAACTGGTTTAATGCACTTTTAAGATAGAAGAAAGTTGCTAAGACAAAATGCTCCCTTCCAAGCTCCATAGCAGGGATTGATTACATTTTAGCCATGGGTTGTTCATCCTTGCACTGTTGGAATTCCTGGAGTGGGAGAGCTACTGCCTGGTACCAGTTTACTCATAAGGGATGGGACTATCCCATTCTGCATTCACGTTGAATGGGTCATCTTTTATTTTCTCAGATCTCAAAACTTTCATAGTGACTCTCCTCGTACATTTGGGATTCCAGCTAATGTTATAACGGACCAAGGTGCTTAATTCAAGTCAAAGTTATTTAAAAGGCTTGCTAGGATATGTCGTTTTGAAATAAGCAATACTACATCATATCACTGGTAGTGCAATGGCAAAATGGATCATCTATACCCACTTTGAGCTCATAACTTAGCACACTGGACTGATGCATTACCAACTGTTATGCTCCATTTATGTGGAGTACTGCTGGAGACTGATACCGAAATTTAGATTTCCGATCGAATGGGCTTTTGAAAAAGATACGTTTTAATTTAATTGCCGGATATGAGATTTGCGATAAATATTGAGTAATAACATAAATAGATAATAGAGTAGCAAGTGTTGTAAGGTGAGCAAGATATGAGTAAATGATAGTCGTTAAATTTGTAGTATAAACGCATTATTGGTTTGAAATTAACGAGTCATGACGTCATACCACATAGTTTAAAATACACGTTCGAAAGTTAGTTCTACCAACCTTAAAAGTCGCGCGATATATTTAATAAAATATAAAGTAAACATCGTTTAATCCTAAAAAGGTAATTATATATTCAAAATTCATAAAAGAACATGTTATAATAGAAAGGGACATTTCTAAATTGCGGGAAAAGGAAATAACATTTTGGATACGAGGCTTTCTTGGATGACGTCATGACATTCAAATTGGAAGCGAACGGTCTTCTTGGCGTGGGTAAGAGAGAAGCGTCTAGTGAGTACTCAACCAGAGAGCAGTACGGGAGTTCGTGCAGTTCGTGCTGCGCAGATGTGATTGCGATGCTTCTACAGATACACATATAGAATCGGCATAACTCCCGAAAATATTTAATATAAAATAAATTGATGTGCAAAGTTGTTCTTGGGTTGTCCTTTACACTCACGCAAACCCGAGATAAAGAGATCAAGCTCAGAGATCAAGCTCAGCTAGCCGGAGACAACACACCAAACCACATCAACGTGACCAACAACATCACGTCACCAACGACTTCAGCTTCAAATGGCGAGGTAATAACTAGGAAGCCATATTACAGCTTCAAATTGGCTTCCCAACGTGTGGCTTCGAAAGAATGGACCAAACCCCAAGACGACCGAGCCAGCATCGAACCAGCAGACAAGAAGGTGCCCAGCGCGTCAACATCTGTGAAACGTGTAGTGAACAAGTTTAAGTGCAGTTAAAGTGAAATAGTGAAAATATTGAAAATTTTGGTGAGTAGAAAAACACATATAAATAGCTTAGAAATGGAAGACAGTGATAGTGAGTTTAGAGGTTTTGATAGTCAGGAAATTCAGGAAAGTATAAGTAGGATGGAAGAATTTAATCGGAATGTAATTGGTAGCAGAATATACCAAGAATTAGAAGATCAGAACGTTAGAGAAACACCTAGAGGTAGTGCAGAAATGTTTAGTAGTAATTCAGAAAGGCCAGCATTTATGTCAGAAATAGAGAATATGTTTCAAACGATAATGAAAAAGATGAGTACAGATTTAAGTCAAAAGATAGATGAAAATAGTAAAGAGTTAAGTCAAAAGATGAGTACAGAGTTAAGTCAAAAGATAGATGAAAATAGTAAAGAATTAAGAACAGAGTTAAGTCAAAAGATAGATGAAAATAGTAAAGAATTAAGAACAGAGTTAAGCCAAAAGATGAGTAAGATAGACGAAACTAGTAGAGAGTTAGGACAGAAATTAGAAAAGGGACAACAGGAATTGGGAATGCAATTGGAGAATCAGAGGAGAGTTTTCGAAACCTTTAGGGAAGAAGTTAGGGAGGAAATTAATAAAGTCAGTAGTGAAGTAAAAGAAAATAGAGAACAGGTTAAGGGAGAATTAGAGACAATAAGGCAAGAAGTAAAGAATTCTGAAAAGAAATTAGGTCAACAAGTTAGTGAAAAATTAGATAAAGAAAGGGAAAGAGTAACATATAGTTTAGACAAACAAAGGGAAGAGGTAGTACAAAGGTTAGATAAAGACAGGGAAGAAATTAGAGAAGAGTTACAGGGGTGTAAAGTTAGAATAGAAAGATCTGATGTAGAAAGTGAAAGGCAGGCTAGAAATTTGGAGGATGTTACAGACCAAATAAAAGGAGTAGTGACAGAAATTACTCAGGTAAAAGAGGCCTTAGAAAATTTGAAATTAAATGAAAATGCATGTAATCACAACAATCTTAGTAATGAAGTTGCAAGAAACGAGGCAATACCAGGTGTATCAGCTGACATTTCGATGCAAAATAGGGGTAACAGTAATTCCCATTCTGATCTCGGAAATAGCTCAGGGATAAATGACAATTCAAATTTACATTGGCCTAACCATGTCTTAAATGAAATGACACCTCCAGTTTTTGAAAATGAAGATTCAGATGATCCTAAAGCCTTTTTAGAAGGGTTACAAGAGTACTTCACGGTGAAACGTATACCAGAGGAGTACAAGATGGTAATAGTAAGAAAATGCCTAAAGGGTAATGCTGCTAATTGGCTAGGCCTTTCTATGGGTAACAATAATGACTACAGGACCTTTAGGAACATCTTTTTAACCAGATATTGGGGAGCTAGTAGGCAGGCTAATATTAGAGTTGAATTAAGCAATGGAAAATTTAATCCTAGATCGGAGGAATCGATGGTAAACTATTTTATGAGAATAGCGAGAAAATCGAAGATGTTGGACCCTCCCTTGGATGAAAAAGATCTAATAAATATAGTTACTCCACATTTTCCGGAAACACTTCAACATTACCTAATCATAGCCCGACCCGATAGCATTGCAGCTATGATAGAATTATTATCAGCCTTAGAAGTCAATAAGCCAAAACACGCATTTGGAAATACATATGAAGGAAAAGAAACTGTCAATTCTTTCGGGCAAGGGGCACAGTATTATCAGAATAGAAGTGAGGTTAGGGAAAGATATAAAGGACCAGTACCAAGGATGGAATCATTCCGGTGGGAAAATCAAGGTAGATATAACCAGGAAGGGCATCACCAAAATAGAAATGGTAATCTAAGGGGAAGAAATATAAGGGTGAATTATATGAATACAAATAGATTTGATCGAGGTAGACGGGGACGTTATTTTGGACATAGTAGAAATTCAAATGATGGGTATTGGACAAACGGAGATAATGAGTTTAGACCGAGGTCACCAAGACAGGAAGAAAGGTATTCTAATGGACGAAATTCCCCCGAAAATGCGGAAATGGTCGAGGCCATTAACACGGTCAAAAACATGGTAGGAAGTAACCCCGATTTAATGCAGGAAAACAGAAGTAACAATTCGGGAAATAGTACAGGAGCAATACATAAAAATCAGGGAAACGCCAGACCCGGTCAAACGCGCCTTCAGTGAGAACTGGGTATCCTAGTAATGATTGTGATAAGTACTCGGAAATAAATAGTCCTGGAAGGCAAATGATGATACAAAAGAAAAGAGAATGGAAAAATAGAATTGACGAAAACGAAACAGTAGGAGATCCACCTAAAATCAAAATTGGAGTAAATGGAAAACAATACAATGCAATTATAGATACGGGATCAAATAGCACAGTATGCTCACAAAATTTTTATGATAATTTACAAAGTAGTGGCTTTAAAGTAATGTCTTTACCAGTTAATGGGATATATTGCTCGCTAGCTGTGGGAAAACGAAAAGAGAGAGTAAAATTTCAAGCAATGATAAATATTGAAATAAATGGGAGAATACTTGGAATTTTATTTCTGATTGTAGGAAGACTTGTGACAGATATTATAATAGGTTGTGATTGTCTTTATGCCTGGGAAGCTGTGGTGAATTTTAAAAACATGATTCTAGAAATGAAAGTTGAAGATGAGACCATTATAGTGCCTTTTGTGGAAGATAGTAGTTCAGAAACTATTGTAAGAGAAAAAGAGGAAGAAGAAATCCAAGGGGATACATTCTTTGTAGAATATGTTAAAGTAGGAGCTATGGAATTAACTGAAGTAAATGTCAAAGAGTACAGAGTCGATAATAAAGAAAACGTAGAATGGGATAAAAATGATTTCATAGACGATTTGAGGGTTTCTGATGCAACTAGGTACTATGATAGGGAGAGTAGTGAAGACTTAGAAGAATTGTTGAGGGAAAAAGTAACTCAGGCTGATCAACTAAATGAACAACAGAGGGATAAACTGTTTGAAATATTAATCCGAAATAAAGAAGTATTCTCTGAGAAACCTGGTAAATGTAATATTTATACTTATTCGTTTGAGATGATACCCATAAAACCTTTTACACATAAAGCGAGAGCTATCCCTAGTACAATAAGAGAAGAGGTAGATGCAGTTATAAAGTCAATGTTAGAAGATGAGGTTATTGAGATTTCGAATTCAGAGTTTGTGAATCCCCTATGTATTGTAAATAAGGCCAATGGAAAGATTAGGGTGACATTAGACTCGAGAAAACTAAATTATTGTTCATCATACTTTCCATCAGGGAATCCAACAGAACGTGTCCTCCGAGATATAGGAATTTATTTACGTGTACTTACACATCATAATCACAAGGATTGGGTGAAATATTGTCCATTGATAGAAAAGATTATCAATCACACCATTAATGTAACTACTGGGTTTGCACCAATAAAATTAATGTTAGGAATTGAACCAGAACCAATATTGATAGGGGAACCAAAAATACTGAAAATTAATGACATTCAGTTAAGTGAAGAAGAAAGAGCGAAAATTGCTTTTGAACGAATCAAGAAAAAGGCAGAGAAGCGAAAATTAAAGAAAAAGAGTAGAAAACATAAATGGGAACCTAAGATAGGCGATTGGGTACTAGTTAAAGACCATAAGTTATCAAGTGCCTTGAGAGGTAGGAACAAAAGGATGGAATTGTTATATAAAGGTCCTGCAGAAATTATATCCAAATTTGGTCATCATACCTATGAATTAAAAGATGTTAAAAATGAAAAATGTCTGGGAAGATGGCATAAACAACTCCTTCGACCATACAAGAAACCGTGTGGTGCATTGGAACCTTGATTTCAGGTAAAAGAAAAATTGGAAGTGTCATTTGTCTATTGGCGCCTAATCAGCTTGGAGATAAAATGTAAATGTTAGCTTACTTGAAAACCATACATGGGTCAGGTACTTACATATTCATGAAAAATGCAGAATGTGAATTGCTATATACTACAAAGAGCTTAAAAATATGTTGTATAGAGCTCACAATCACAGATTCAGAAAGATTGTTAAAATGTTCATCTCCGCATAGAGAGAAAACAGAATATTTACTTTGTAAACATTTGTTAAAATATTTAGATGTATAGATAGTTATCACAGAAAGACAAAGAAAGAACTTGTCTAAAGAGTGCAATGGATTTATATAAAAATATATGTACATTTTAGTGCTTAAAGGATCTAGTACAGATATGTGTTACAATAACAAAAGTGAAAAAAAATCACAGTGCAAGTGATAGTGAGAGCGAAGTGAGCAAACATGAACTAAAAGAAGGAAGTATAAAGAAAGACTCTTGAAATTTAACCTTTATATAGAAGCTTCATAGAAGAAACCATAACATATTGTAATTAGTATTTAAGGATTAATGTTTAGTCAAGTGTACAATTGTTTGTCATGTTAAATAGATTAATGAGAAAATATGTTAATAACCAATTTCAAAAACAGTGTAATTGAAAATTGTATAATGGGAGTGTTGCCGATTATTCAAAATACAGGAGTAATTTTTAATTTTCTTTCGGGCAAGACATTTACATTATTTTATTATGAAATAATAAAATAATATAAATGGGGGCATTTGATACCGAAATTTAGATTTCCGATCGAATGGGCTTTTGAAAAAGATACGTTTTAATTTAATTGCCGGATATGAGATTTGCGATAAATATTGAGTAATAACATAAATAGATAATAGAGTAGCAAGTGTTGTAAGGTGAGCAAGATATGAGTAAATGATAGTCGTTAAATTTGTAGTATAAACGCATTATTGGTTTGAAATTAACGAGTCATGACGTCATACCACATAGTTTAAAATACACGTTCGAAAGTTAGTTCTACCAACCTTAAAAGTCGCGCGATATATTTAATAAAATATAAAGTAAACATCGTTTAATCCTAAAAAGGTAATTATATATTCAAAATTCATAAAAGAACATGTTATAATAGAAAGGGACATTTCTAAATTGCGGGAAAAGGAAATAACATTTTGGATACGAGGCTTTCTTGGATGACGTCATGACATTCAAATTGGAAGCGAACGGTCTTCTTGGCGTGGGTAAGAGAGAAGCGTCTAGTGAGTACTCAACCAGAGAGCAGTACGGGAGTTCGTGCAGTTCGTGCTGCGCAGATGTGATTGCGATGCTTCTACAGATACACATATAGAATCGGCATAACTCCCGAAAATATTTAATATAAAATAAATTGATGTGCAAAGTTGTTCTTGGGTTGTCCTTTACACTCACGCAAACCCGAGATAAAGAGATCAAGCTCAGAGATCAAGCTCAGCTAGCCGGAGACAACACACCAAACCACATCAACGTGACCAACAACATCACGTCACCAACGACTTCAGCTTCAAATGGCGAGGTAATAACTAGGAAGCAATATTACAGCTTCAAGACTACTAATTCTTCAATTGTTAAAATGGTGTATGGAAAAGCTACTAGATTACCAGGCAAATTATTCGAGGAACAGTCAACAGATAGTGAACCAGGATCATTTGCCTCAAGGTGCAGGAAAAATGTTAGTGAAACCATCAAATCCTAGACAGTCAAAAATATTATCTGTTTTTGTTCCCAACATTAATATTCATTTTGATCAGCCATTCTATTAAGGTAAATTGACTTTACAGGCTTAGAAGTAAACAAACAAATTCATTCAATTTTGTTTTAGCAAGACTCAAGACCACAGTCTGATTTTTAAAAGAAGATACATGACAGATGTCAAGCAACGAGGATAAAGGGTAAGAGGGGAAGGCCGCTACCAGGGAAATGTAAAGAAAGGTTGCCACATTGGTTACACTGATGAATCAATCACTTTTCCATGGTTTCAGGAATTTAACAGGGGCCTAACATCTTTGAAAGATGAGAAGAGAAGCCTGTGTCTTGCAATGGCAGTGATTAGCGCAGTGTGCAGCATTGAGAAAAATGCTTCATGAAAATAATCACATGACATTTAAAGAAATTGAAGCAGCATTGCATATTGGTTTGCCAGTAGTTTTGAAAATTCTACATGAATTCCTTCATGTGAGGAGTGTCACATCGCTATGGGTACCTCACAATTTGACAGAAGAACAAACACATGCCTGTGTTGAATGGTGTGGGAAAATGCTAACAAGATCCAAAGGAAGAGACTCCAGACAGGTTTCAGACATCACCACAGATGACAAAACCTGGATTTATTAATTTTATCTGGAAACCAAGTGTCAGTGAGTGGTGTGGATATTTTCTGATGACAATCCACCAACAAAAGTGAAGTATCCCCAAAGTGTTAACAAGAAAATGGTGGTCAAATTTATCCTAAGGGTGGTCCTATGGCAACCATTTCTCTTGAGGAGCAAAGCATGGTTACCACTAATCAGTACATAATAGTTTCCTTGCCAAGAGGTTTTGCCAAGCTTCAAGAACGGTGGCCATGCATGAGAGTATGAGGGATCCTTCTTCATCATGACAATGCATCCACACACACGGACGTCATTGTTCAGTTCCTGGAGTCTACCGAGATCAGACTTATGGTTCATCCACTTATTTCCCAATTCACAATAGACATTCATCATATCATTGGAAAGGATAATATTGTCAATGATGTAATGACAAAAAATAAAGAAATTGCCATTGTTAATAATTATTATGAAGCACTTGCTGAAGAACAATGAAGCTAAAGATGAGAAATTAAAACATCTCATGAAAGAGAGCAACTTTTGCAGTTTAAAGTTTGCGCACTTCCTTCAGGTTTAAGCTTTTATAGTTATAAAATTTGGATGTGTAATGAAAGAATTCTTATATTTACTAAAAGCGAGGTTCAATTTCCTGCTGCTTCTAAATGCTGAACGCACACATCTCTCATTCTTCACCTTCAAAATGGCCAGTCTACAGAATGTAATTACAATATTGTTGATTATGGAGCTTGTAGGACTTTGAGGCATGCTTTCCATCACTTGTGTAGCTCATCTTGGACAAATGAAATAAATGAAATGGATCAGACACTTAAGTTGTCAATTATAGACAGTTATGAAAATGTCACCAGTTATTTATTTAATCCTTTAAATCAATTCTGTACATAATACTTTGATATAGGATATATTAATAATTAAATGTATATATTTACATTACAATAAAGTATACATTTCTAGCCTGTGTTCAACTTATTATATACCATAGATTAAAATATGTCTATAAAGTGCAGGACATGATACAAAATGACTAGATAAGTTAATGTAATGACTTAGATTTATTAAGTTGCAGATATTCCTTTACTGTATACAAGCAGTGTTCCTGCAAGAAAGCCTTTGTCCTAACCTTAAACATATTATAGCTATTTATACTTTTGATGTTACTAGGAAGACAATTATAAATCATTGAGCTGGAGTACAGTATTCCATTCTTATGCATTGTAGTTCTGATTGAGGTTAAGTATATATCCTTATTATGTCTAGTGTAATGACTATGGACATTTTCATTGTTTTGAAAATGAAATCTATTCTTTTTATAAATAAAGCTGTCTCTTATATGTAAGTACATGAGAAGGTAAGCATGCAAAGCTTTCTGAATAGTGCCTTACAAGAGCATAACATTTTTTCACCACATATATTTCAAATGGCTTGTTTTTGTTTGATAAATATATCCTTAGCTTCTGGAGAATTTTACCAAAATATGATTCCATACTTATCAAGTGTATGTGTATGTGTGACTATTAATAGTATAAAGGACGTTCAAAAAGAAACGAACCAGAGTCTGATATGCACAAAACCAGTGACAGGATGCTAATATCATGGCGTGTGTAATGAAGTGTTGTTCCGACCAGAGCATGGAAGTTCACAGCCCATCGCTAGAGGGCACACATGCACGTCACTTAACTATACAAAACTAGCAGCAGCATGCATCAATCGTCCAATGCTGCCAGTTGCATTGAAACAGTGAAATGGAGTTGTCAAAAGAAGCGCAAAGAGGTGTTGTTCGTTTTCTGACAGCGGAAGGGGTAGGGGGAACAGACATTCATAGACAAATGTCACAAGTGTACAGTAAACACTGCATGTTCCTTGCAAGGGTCAAGGCGTGACACAAGTGCTTCAGGGGAGGACGGCTGTCGTTAGCCGATGATGCATGGTCTGGAGCACCACCCTGCATTACCAATGACATTGTCCAGTTGGTTGATGCACTGATTACCCAGGACTGCCAAGTGACAGTGAAAGCCATAGCCGCTGAGGTCAAATTGAGCATCAGAAGTGTTCACACCATCATGATGGAACGACTGCTCTTGCGCAAAGTGTGTGCCCAATGGGCACCCCACAGTCTTCAACCACACCAGGAAGCATGTTGAATGGCCCACTATCTTGGTCATCTGCACCGCTATGCTAGGGAAGGGAATGAGTTCCTGGCACGAGTGATGGCTGGAGATGAGTCATAGTGTCATCACTTTGAACCAGTATCAAAATGACAAAGTCTCCAGTGGAAGCATCCAGGGTCACCACCACCAAAAAAAGCCAAGGCCATCTGCACAAGTGCAGGAAAGGTTATACTGATGTTCTTCTTTGACCAAGATGGTCCCCTTCTGTTACACTTCCTGCAGCATGGGACAACAGTGAATGCCCAGCATTACTTGCAATCCTTGACGAACCTTCGCCAAGCAATCAAATCAAAACGACCAGGCAATCTCACCCGTGGGGTCATTCTGCTCCACGACAATGCAAAGCCTCATACAGTCAACACAGTTGTGACACTCCTGCAGAAATTCAAATGGGAGGTTTCCGGCCACCCTCCATAGAGTCCAGAACTCTCTCCCTGTGATTACGCCATTTTTGGTCCCCTTAAAAAGGCTCTGAGAGGCAAACGACTCAACTCGGATGACAACGTCCAGCTGTATGTGTGGAACTGGCTCACATCACAGTCCCGGGACTTTTATGAGACAACCATTCACCATCTTGTGTCACAGTGGGACAAGTGTCTCAACAGCCAGGGCCAATACTTCTAACATACAGGTACTGATTTCTGTAATTATGTATCCAGCTTGTTTCTTTTTGAACACCCCTTATATATGAAGGCTGACATTTTGACTTAAAATTCTTAAGGCATAAATATTCCTGCTCAATTTGGTTATTAAATGATTTATATGAGTTTTCCATTTTAAATTATTCTGTATCCACAAGCCTAAAGAGTTTGTTTCATTTTTGAATGAAATCAATTTATTATTTAATTTTACTTCAGGGATATTATCATCATGGTTTGCACTGTCAGTAATATGAAATTTAAGACAAACTGTTTTGTCAGTGTTTAAAACCAGGTTGTTGTTGTTGTTGTTATCTACCCAATACTCCAAATACTGGCTTGGCTTAGTGAATTATTTAACATTTCATTACTGTTTTCCGTTATTAGTAAATCAGTATCATCTGCAAATAGTGAAATGTTATGAGCTTGAATGTTATTCGTTAAGTCATTTGTATACAAGATAAATAAAAATGGTCCTAGAACAGAGCCTTGTGGAACTCCATAAGTTATATCAAATATGTTAGATTTAACCGCTGAAAGTGTATTAGTGTTTGGGTTTACATCTGTAATCTCAGCTATTTGCTTTTGGTTTGTGAGGTAAGATTCAAACCAAGAATATGCTGGTCCTCTTATGCCAAAATCAAATAATTTTGTTAGCAAAATTTGGTGGTGATACCGAAATTTAGATTTCCAATCGAATGGGCTTGATAAAGACACGTTTTAATTTAATTGCCGGATGTGAGATTTGCGATAAGTGTTGAGTAATAACATACATAGATAATAGAGCAGGAAGTGTTGTAAGGTGAGCAAGATATGAGTAAATAATAGTCGTTAAATTTGTAGGATAAACACATTATTGGTTTGAAATTAGCGAGTCATGATGTCATACTACATAGTTTAAATACACGTTCGAAAGTCAAGTCTACAAACCTTAAAAGTCGCGCGATATATTTAATAAAATATAAAGTAAACATCGTTTAATCCTAAAAAGGTAATTATATATTCGAAATTCATAAAAGAACATGTTATAATAGAAAGGGACATTTCTAAATTGCGGGAAAAGGAAATAGCATTTTGGATACGAGGCTTTCTTGGATGACGTCATGACATTCAAAATTGAAGGGAACGGTTTCTTAGCGTGGGTAAGAGAGAAAGCGTCTGGTCACTACTCAACCAGAGACCAGTACTGCAGGTTGTGCTGTGCGGACGTGAGTGCGAT
This sequence comes from Tenodera sinensis, assembly GCA_030765045.1. Classification (NCBI taxonomy): domain Eukaryota; kingdom Metazoa; phylum Arthropoda; class Insecta; order Mantodea; family Mantidae; genus Tenodera; species Tenodera sinensis. The sequence goes on from CM060967.1 coordinate 80,155,679, forward strand.
TCCTCTACATATACAATCGGCATAGCTCCCGAAAATATTTAAGATGCAATAAACAATATATAAAAAGTTTCCTTGGGTAGTCTATTCGAAAACATCTGCGCGTACCCGAGATAAAGAGATCTCTTGCAGAGCTAGAGGGAAAGAACCAAATCAACGGGCGACACAGCGATACATCAAGAAGCGAAGAACGACTTATAGCTTCAAATGGCGCCCAACGTGGGGCGTCGAAAGAATGGACCAACCCCAAGACGACCAAGCCAGCATAGAACCAGCAAACAAGAAGGTGACCCAACGTGTAGCGTCGAGAGAAGAGACCAACCCCAGGACGACCAGGCCAGCATCGAGCCAGCAGACAAGAAGGTGCCCAGCGTGTGAACATCTGTGAAACGTGTAGTGAACAAGTTTAAGTGCGTGAAATATTGGTGAGTAGAAAAACACGTGTAAATAGTTTAGAAATGGAAGACAGTGATAGCGATTTTCTAGGTTTTGAGAGTCCGGAAATTGAGAAAAGTGTAGTTAGGATGGAAGAATTTAATCAGAATGTAATTGGTAGCAGAATATGCCAAGAAGTAGAAGATCAGAACGTTAGAGAAACACCTAGAGGTAGTTCAGAAATGTTTAGTAGTAATTCAGAAAGGCCAGCAATTATGTCAGAAATAGAGAATATGTTTCAAAAGATAATGAAAAAGATGAGTACAGAGTTAAGTCAAAAGATAGATGAAAATAGTAAAGAATTAAGAACAGTGAAAAAGATGAGTACAGAGTTAAGTCAAAAGATGAGTACAGAGTTAAGTCAAAAGATAGATGAAACTAGTATAGAGTTAGGACAGAAATTAGAGAAGGGACAACAGGAATTGGGAATGCAATTGGAGAATCAGAAGAGAGCTTTAGAAACCTTTAGGGAAGAAGTTAGGGAGGAAATTAATAAAGTCAGTAGTGAAGTAAAAGAAAATAGAGAACAGGTTAAGGGAGAATTAGAGACAATAAGGCAAGAAGTAAAGAATTCTGAAAAGAAATTAGGTCAACAAGTGAGTGAAAAATTAGATAAAGAAAGGGAAAAAGTAACATATAGATTAGACAAACAAAGGGAAGAAATTAGAGAAGAGTTACAGGGGTGTAAAGTTAGAATAGAAAGATCTGATGTAGAAAGTGAAAGGCAGGCTAGAAATTTGGAGGATGTTACAGACCAAATAAAAGGAGTAGTAACAGAAATTACTCAGGTAAAAGAGGCCTTAGAAAATTTGAAATTAAATGAAAATGCATGTAATCACAACAATCTTAGTAATGAAGTTGCAAGAAACGAGGCAATACCAGGTGTATCAGCTGACATTTCGATGCAAAATAGGGGTAACAGTAATTCCCATTATGATCTCGGAAATAGCTCAGGGATAGGTGACAATTCAAATTTACATTGGCCTAACCATGTCTTAAATGAAATGACACCTCCAGTTTTTGAAAATGAAGATTCAGATGATCCTAAAGCCTTTTTAGAAGGGTTACAAGAGTACTTCACGGTGAAACGTATACCAGAGGAGTACAAGATGGTGATAGTAAGAAAATGCCTAAAGGGTAATGCTGCCAATTGGCTAGGCCTTTCTATGGGTAACAATAATGATTACAGGACCTTTAGGAACATCTTTTTAACCAGATATTGGGGAGCTAGTAGGCAGGCTAATATTAGAGTTGAATTAAGCAATGGAAAATTTAATCCTAGATCGGAGGAATCGATGGTCAACTATTTTATGAGAATAGCGAGAAAATCGAAGATGTTGGATCCTCCCTTAGATGAAAAAGATCTAATAAATATAGTTACTCCACATTTTCCGGAAACGCTTCAACACTACCTAATCATAGCCCGACCCGATAGCATTGCAGCTATGATCGAATTATTATCAGCCTTAGAAGTCAATAAGCCAAAACACGCATTTGGAAATAAATATGAAGGAAAAGAAACTGTCAATTCTTTCGGGCAAGGGGCACAGTATTATCAGAATAGAAGTGAGATTAGGGAAAGATATAAAGGACCAGTACCAAGGATGGAATCATTCCGGTGGGAAAATCAAGGTAGATATAACCAGGAAGGGCATCACCAAAATAGAAATGGTAATCAAAGGGGAAGAAATATAAGGGTGAATTATATGAATACAAATAGATTTGATCGAGGTAGACGGGGACGTTATTTTGGACATAGTAGAAATTCAAATGATGGGTATTGGACAAACGGAGATAATGAGTTTAGACCGAGGTCACCAAGACAGGAAGAAAGGTATTCTAATGGACGAAATTCCCCCGAAAATGCGGAAATGGTTGAGGCCATTAACACGGTCAAAAACATGGTAGGAAGTAACCCCGATTTAATGCAGGAAAACAGAAGTAACAATTCGGGAAATAGTACAGGAGCAATACATAAAAATCAGGGAAACGCCAGACCCGGTCAAACGCGCCTTCAGTGAGAACTGGGTATCCTAGTAATGATTGTGATAAGTACTCGGAAATAAATAGTCCTGGAAGGCAAATGATGATACTAAAGAAAAGAGAATGTAAAAATAGAATCGACGAAAACGAAAAAGTAGGAGATCCACCTAAAATCAAAATTGGAGTAAATGGAAAACAATACAATGCAATTATAGATACGGGATCAAATAGCACAGTATGCTCACAAAATTTTTATGATAATTTACAAAGTAGTGGTTTTAAAGTAATGTCTTTACCAGTTAATGGGATATATTGCTCGCTAGCTGTGGGAAAACGAAAAGAGAGAGTAAAATTTCAAGCAATGATAAATATTGAAATAAATGGGAGAATACTAGGAATTTTATTTCTGATTGTAGGAAGACTTGTGACAGATATTATAATAGGTTGTGATTGTCTTTATGCCTGGGAAGCTGTGGTGAATTTTAAAAACATGATTCTAGAAATGAAAGTTGAAGATGAGACCATTATAGTGCCTTTTGTGGAAGATAGTAGTTCAGAAACTATTGTACGAGAAAAAGAGGAAGAAGAAATCCAAGGGGATACATTCTTTGTAGAATATGTTAAAGTAGGAGCTATGGAATTAACTGAAGTAGATGTCAAAGAGTACAGTATCGATAATAAAGAAAATGTAGAATGGGATAAAAATGATTTCATAGACAATTTGAGGTTTTCTGACGCAACTAGGTACTATGATAGGGAGAGTAGTGAAGACTTAGAAGAATTGTTGAGGGAAAAAGTAACTCAGGCTGATCAACTAAATGAACAACAGAGGGATAAACTGTTTGAAATATTAATCCGAAATAAGGAAGTATTCTCTGAGAAACCTGGTAAATGTAATATTTATACTCATTCGTTTGAGATGATACCCATCAAACCTTTTACACATAAAGCGAGAGCTATCCCTAGTACAATAAGAAAAGAGGTAGATGCAGTTATAAAGTCAATGTTAGAAGATGAGGTTATTGAGATTTCGAATTCAGAATTTGTGAATCCCCTATGTATTGTAAATAAGGCCAATGGAAGATCAGGGTGACATTAGACGCGAGAAAACTAAATTATTGTTCATCATACTTTCCATCAGGGAATCCAACAGAACGTGTCCTCCGAGATATAGGAATTTATTTACGTGTACTTACATATCATAATCACAAGGATTGGGTGAAATATTGTCCATTGATAGAAAAGATTATCAATCACACCATTAATGTAACTACTGGGTTTGCACCAATAAAATTAATGTTAGGAATTGAACCAGAACCAATATTGATCGGGGTACCAAAAACACTGAAAATTAATGACATTCAGTTAAGTGAAGAAGAAAGAGCGAAAATTGCTTTTGAACGAATCAAGAAAAAGGCAGAGAAGCGAAAATTAAAGAAAAAGAGTAGAAAACATAAATGGGAACCTAAGATAGGCGATTGGGTACTAGTTAAAGACCATAAGTTATCAAGTGCCTTGCGAGGTAGGAACAAAAGGATGGAATTGTTATATAAAGGTCCTGCAGAAATTATATCAAAATTTGGTTATCATACCTATGAATTAAAAGATGTTAAAAATGAAAAATGTCTGGGAAGATGGCATAAACAACTCCTTCGACCATACAAGAAACCGTGTGGTACCTTGGAACCTTGATTTCATGTAAAAAAAAATTCGAAGTGTCATTTGTCTATTGGCGCCCAATCAGCTTTGAGATAAAATTTAAATGTTAGCTTACTTGAAAACTATATATTGGTCAGGTACTTACATATTCATGAAAAATGCAGAATGTGAATTGCTATCTACTACAAAGAGCTTAAGAATATATTGTATAGAGCTCACAATAACAGCTTCAGAAAGATTGTTAAAATGTTCATCTCCGCATAGAGAGAAAACAGAATATTTACTTTGTAAACATTTGTTAAAATATTTAGATGTATAGATAGTTATCACAGCAAGACAAAGAAAGAACTTGTCTGAAGAGTGTAATGGATTTATATAAATATATGTACATTTTAGTGCTTAAAGAATATAGTACAGATATGTGTTACAATAACAAAAGTGAAAAATCACAGTGCAAGTGATAGTGAGAGCGAAGTGAGCAAACATGAACTAAAAGAAGGAAGTATAAAGAAAGACTCTTGAAATTTAACCTTTATATAAAAGCTTCACAGAAGAAACCATAACATATTGTAATTAGTATTTAAGGATTAATGTTAAGTCAAGTGTATAATTGTTTGTCATGTTAAAAAGATTAATGAGAAAATATGTTAATAACCAATTTCAAAACATTGTAATTGAAAATTGTATATAATGGGAGTGTTGCCGATTATTCAAAATACAGGAGTAATTTTTAATTTTTCTTTCGGGCAAGACATTTACATTATTTTATTATGAAATAATAAAATAACATAAATGGGGGCATTTGATACCGAAATTTAGATTTCCAATCGAATGGGCTTGATAAAGACACGTTTTAATTTAATTGCCGGATGTGAGATTTGCGATAAGTGTTGAGTAATAACATACATAGATAATAGAGCAGGAAGTGTTGTAAGGTGAGCAAGATATGAGTAAATAATAGTCGTTAAATTTGTAGGATAAACACATTATTGGTTTGAAATTAGCGAGTCATGACGTCATACTACATAGTTTAAATACACGTTCGAAAGTCAAGTCTACAAACCTTAAAAGTCGCGCGATATATTTAATAAAATATAAAGTAAACATCGTTTAATCCTAAAAAGGTAATTATATATTCGAAATTCATAAAAGAACATGTTATAATAGAAAGGGACATTTCTAAATTGCGGGAAAAGGAAATAGCATTTTGGATACGAGGCTTTCTTGGATGACGTCATGACATTCAAAATTGAAGGGAACGGTTTCTTAGCGTGGGTAAGAGAGAAAGCGTCTGGTCACTACTCAACCAGAGACCAGTACTGCAGGTTGTGCTGTGCGGACGTGAGTGCGATTCCTCTACATATACAATCGGCATAGCTCCCGAAAATATTTAAGATGCAATAAACAATATATAAAAAGTTTCCTTGGGTAGTCTATTCGAAAACATCTGCGCGTACCCGAGATAAAGAGATCTCTTGCAGAGCTAGAGGGAAAGAACCAAATCAACGGGCGACACAGCAATACATCAAGAAGCGAAGAACAACTTATAGCTTCAGTGGTTAACAGTATAAAAAGGTTTATTTAAATCTAGGAATATGCCAATGGCTTTATCTTTATTATTTAAAGCAGTTATAACACTATTTAGGAAAGAGTACATCACAGTTTCTATTGATCTTTTTTGTCGAAATCCATGTTGTGAATTAGTAATTATGTTATTATTTTCAATAAATGATAGAAGTTTCCTCTACATTATTTTTTCCAATATCTTTGAAAATATGGAAAGTATGGAAATAGGATAGTAGTTAGCTACCTCAGTCTTTTCCCCTTTTTTTATGCAGGGGTATAACCGTAGATATTTTTAATATGTCTGGAAATATTCCACTAGTAATGGATGCATTACACAGATGGACAAGCGGTCCGATTATGTGCTCACATCTTTTTATAATTAAATCTGGTATGTCATCAATGCCTGCAGAATATGTATTATTCAATCCATTTATTATGTTAAGCATTTCCTCAGGTGTAACTTCATGAAGGTATGTAGAATTTACGCAATTGATAGTATTAGTCTTTTTTTTGAGTATGAAGATGTCCATTGCTATTTAGAACCAACTCTTCAATTATTTCTGTGAAGTAAGTATTAAAATATGTAGCTACTTGAGCTGCATCTGTAAGCTTTTTGTTATTATGTTCAAATTTTATTTTACCTTGCCTATGCTGCATTTTATTAGTCATTTAATTTACTATTTGCCATAGAGCTTTGGTCTTATTTTTAGAATTTGTGATATGATTGCCATTGTTATTAATTTTAGCCTGTCTGATAACCTTATTTAGTATACGTTTATAATTCTTAAAATGATTATCAAAATCTCTCGTCATGCTGCCCTTACTTAATTCATACAATAACCTTTATTGTTTACATGACTTTCATATACCTGGTGTTATCCAATTTCTCTTGGCTTTCTCACTGCATGTTCTTGATCTTTCGAGAGGGAAAGGAGTATTAAAGCAGAACATAAAAGTATTTATAAACAATCTGAATTTCTCATTAGTATCAGCTGTGTTATACATATCAAACCAAATTTCCTTACTTAAGAGATAATTCATATACAAAATATTGTCGTTATTAAATATTAGTTATTTTTTAGTGTTGATCTAAACATCATGGTTTTATTGGTTTCAATTTGAACTATTTGTGTTTCATCATCACTAAATCCTGTGTTTATTACCTGTGCCTTGTATGTACAATTTTAATTAATTATAATTTAATCTACTGCTGTTTTTGAGCGACTTGTTATTCTTGTAGGGGACATTATAACATGCATTAAGTTATAGCTTTCAAGCAGGTGTACAAGATCTTGCTTCTCTTTACTGTCTTTAAGAAAGTCAATATTTAACTTTGCTATCTTTAGAAGTACCTACATACCTATTAAAGGGGTGCTTTATTTCTAGAACAAGTTATTTCAGTAGGTTTGAACTTTTAAGTTAGTAAAAACTAAATAAATATACAAATAAATGCATAAATAAAAGCTTAAAATGGTGCAAAAAATGAAATAATACTATGGGGTTTTAGGTTACAAAGTGCTTTTTGTTTTCTTTTTTCTTTCTGTTTAGTCATCAATCTTATTAAATCTCAGCTATACAAAAAGTTGAAAATCAAGATACAATAACCTATTAACTTTTAGCTTTATGACATCAAACATCTGAAACCACCTTTTTGTTGTGGTGGTAGCGTGTCTGCCTCACATTCAAAAGGTACCAAGTTCAAATCTCGGTTTAGAGTGAGTTATCCAGATAGGGTTATTTTCCAAGGTTTTCCCTTATCCTGAGAAGATAAATGTCAGGTAACTTTAAGCTCTATGGACCTCTGGTTCAGTTGAGCACTATTTCACTAATTTCATTCATTCAGGACTACAACAGTCACCAGTTCTAATATCTCCTTTCATAAAGCTCATAATAAATCCTTTAAAAGTAGTTTTTAAAATGTTGTATGGTTTCATCCATGCCCTGCTACAATAACAGTAGACAGCAGCGAGTGCCAAAAATGCAGACAGGCAAAACACCGGCAGTCCATTCAAATTTTTTTGATCTCCCAATATAACTGCATACAATCTACCTCTGGTGACAAAAAAAGATCAGTTAATGTTGCTTACAATGATAATAATGATGATATTTGTGTTTGCTATTATTTAGTTTATTATCTATAGTGCTGTTCTGTTGTACAGTAAAACCTTGTTTATCTGGACCCCTTTAAACTGAATTTTACTTAATCTGGACAAGCATCCTGAAAAAAAATCTGAATCCACAAATTGCTAACTTAAATTATAGTACTGCACTGAGACAAACTTAAGGAACTTGTCCATTTTATTTTTGCATGTACTGTACAATAGGAATTTTTTAGGAAGACTAGGAATATATTAGTGACAATGGTACATTAGGCTGACCTCCTTTCCACACCCTTGCTGTACCTGCGATAGGGCCTGCAACTCTTATCAGAAGGGCTACTTTAACACTTGCCTTTCTCAGTCATTAAGCTGAAGAAACAAATTGAGAGGAAATGGATCGGGACCACCTTCTAGTGCCCCATCCATCAGTGAAAAATATTGGAGAGCAAGAGGATTAATGACTTCATTGTCAGAAATCCAGCATTAGCTAACAACAACAACAACAACTGATACCGAAATTTAGATTTCAAATCGAATGGGCTTTTGATAAAGACACGTTTTAATTTAATTGCCGGATGTGAGATTTGCGATAAGTGTTGAGTAATAACATACATAGATAATAGAGCAGGAAGTGTTGTAAGGTGGGCAAGATATGAGTAAATAATAGTCGTTAAATTTGTAGTATAAACGCATTATTGGTTTGAAATTAACGAGTCATGACGTCATACCCTATAGTTTGAAATCAGTAAAAATTCAGGTTTGCTAACCTTAAAAGTCGCGCGATATATTTAATAAAATATAAAGTAAATATCGTTTAATCCTAAAAAGGTAATTATATATTCGAAATTCATAAAAGAACATGTTATAATAGAAAGAGACATTTCTAAATTGCGGGAAAAGGAAATAGCATTTTGGATACGAGGCTTTTTTTTGGATGACGTCATGACATTCAAAATTAGAGAACGTTTTTCCTTAGCGTGGGTAAGCTAGAAAGCGTCACCACTCGCCCCAGACCAGTACTGCAAGTTGTGCTGTGCGGACGTGAGTGCGATTCCTCGACATATACAATCGGCATAGCTCCCGAAAGTATCTAAGATGCAATAAATAACATGCAAAGGTTTTCTTGGGTTGTCTATCACACCTACGCAGACCCGAGATAAAATAAAGAGATCTCAAGCTGAGCTAGCGGGAAAGAACCAAATCAACGGGCGACAACGAGAACCGAACAACGACTTCAGCTTCAAATGGCGATCCAACAACGAGGACACAACGACTTTCCGCCTCACAACAACAACAAATTGACTGCATAATGTCGTTTAGTAAACCTACAATATCATCAAGGAAACAAACATAAATCGCTTACAAATACATGAGAAACTGAAAATTATCGAAAGGCTTGAAAATTGTGCCACTGTTGTGTGTGTTTGTGCAGAATATGGAATTATAAAGGGGAGATAGGTGACTGAAGTGTCAAAAAATCCAAATTTTTTTTATTTTTGAAAAAAAAAAACAGTACAATTCCTCCTGAATAGAATGATATATGGATTTATATGGTTGCGATGTTATTTACGTACTTAAATGGCTATTTAAAAGGATACCGTACACTTTAAATGTCTGCCACGCCTCCTAAAATTTTCACTGCTATGCACATTTTCGTTTTGCAGTCATAACTTTCTTATGAAATAAGTTTGCAGGCTGTACATCAAGTGCATAATGTAGGTTTAGACTTCAGTTGTCACAATAACGTTAGTTTAAACATAAGTGTTGTTTCAGACTTAGTGGAAAACAATGTAAGGTGTAAATATTGCAATTCAGAAGATTCAGTTTATATATGTGAGGATACTGAAAACAGACGTAGTCTTGCTTATAAAGTAATTATAAAATGCAGTGAGTGTGAAAAAAGTGAATCAAAAAGATCTTCTAGGCTTAACAGACAAATTTTATGACATAAATGTGAAGTTGGTGCACGGCATGAGGTGCATAGGGAAGGGTGCAGAAGCAGCTAAAACACTTTGTGCTATCTTGGATCTTCCACCACCACCAGACTCATTTCAGAATTACAATGTCTTACTCATAATGCAATCAAAGAAGTGAGTGAAGCATTAATGATGAATGCTGCAAGAGAAGTAGTGGAGGTAAATAACTCTAGAGACATTGCTGTAGCTGTGGTGGCTCATGGCATAAAAGACGCCATACTTCAATGAATGGGTTTGTTACAGCTACTTCAGTAGCAACTGGAAAAGTTCTGGTCTTAGAGTGTCTATCTAAGTATTTCATTGGGTATAAACTAAAACAAACCTAAACATAGCTGCTCCTAAAGTTATAAGGGTACAGGTGGAGGAATGGAGGTAGCTGGAACTGTCAAAATATTTCAGAGATCAGAGAACTCACGTAACGCACAATATGTGCAGTACCTTGGTGATGGTGATTCAAGGGCTCATTGAGCTGTAAATGCAATTAAGCCTTATGGGAATATTGAAATAGAAAAGGCAGAATGCATAGGTCACGTGCAGAAAAGGATGGACGCTCGTCTTAGGAAACTGAGGAAAGAATGGCAAAAGAAATCACTATCAGATGGAAAAAGTTTTTGTGGTAAAGGCAGATTGACAGATGCAGAAAGTTGATAATATTCAACTTTATTATGGCCAGAAAATAAGAAATCATTGCAATAATCTGTCTGCAATGAAAAGAGCCATATGGTCCATTTATTTTCACAAACTTTCTGCTGATGAAGTACCACAATCTGGTCTGTGTCCAGAAGGGGAGAATTCCTGGTGTGGCTACCGAAGGGCTCAAGAAGCTGGCACAGCATATAATCACACACATTCACTGCCTCTATCTGCTATGAATATAATCAAACCAGTGTTAAGAGACCTAACTCAAGATGATCTTCTGAAAAAATGTCTGCATGCACAAACGCAGAATGCAAATGAAAGTTTTAATAACTTTTGGAGCAGAGTGCCAAAAACAGTATTTGTTGGATCAGCTGTGTTAAAAATTGGAGCCAGGGATGCTGTAGTGTCATTTAATGATGGAGTAATTGGCAGAGTGAATATTCTCCAAAATATGAACATTGGTTGTGGTAGCAATATGAGAGCGGCTCTCATTAAAGTGGACAAGAAAAGGGTAGAGAAAGCAGACGTCTCATTTCTAGAGGCAACAAAGGAGGCCAGAACAATAAAAAGGAATAAAAAGAGGAAACTGGATGAGAGGGAAGCAGAGAATGAAAATGACTACAGTTATGGAAAATTTTGAGGTAAACAGGGATATACTAAAAGTGACTTTTATTGCATTCTAAACTTAAAGTTGGTTTTTCTCAAAACTAAATTTTCTTTGCTTTATGTTCCTTTTTCTCTGAAAGTAGTGGGCCAATCATAGCGAAACTTTGCAGGAACATGTAAATGTAATGTATGCTTAAAGTGATCTAGAATTATTAATGCATCTTGAATAATATGAACATTAGTGAATATTATTAGTAAAAAAATAAGCATTTTTCCTTCGAGCATATTTTTTTCATGAATTATAATTTTTTTGAAAGATGTAATTAAGATATTGGATTCATTCTAGGTCACATCAAAGAACTTATTACTAAGAGTGTCTGTGGTAAATTTCAAAGCTGTATCATGGACAATTTTTGCAAAAAAGGAACATAAAGCTCTAGTAAAAATAATATATAACCTCGGGATAAAAACAGCTGATTTATGAAAGTCACTTATAATATTTACACCAAATTTGTACTGTGTATGTAGCATATAGTAGTGTAAATGTAAATGAAATTTGGTTAGTTTATCTGCAATAGTTTAAGAGAAACTTAGTATTTAGTAAAAGGATACACCTTAGCATATTTCAGTCACCTATCTCCCCAATATCATTAAGGAAACAAACATAAATCACTTAAAAATACATGAGAAACTGAAAATTATCGAAAGGCTTGAAAATTGTGCTACTGTTGTGTGTGCTTGTGCAGAATATGGAATTTTAAAACAAACACTTTCGGACATAAAAAGGAAAAAGGGTGCACTCTTATCATTTTTGATTAAATGTGATGTAAATGAGGAAAATTGTCAGGTTAAACAAATGTGGCAACCGGCTGAACAAAAGATGGAAGACATGACATACAAGTGGTACGAACAATTTTGTGCAAGCAGAATTGCAGTGAGAGGTGTTGAAATTCAAGATGCTGCTGAATGTCTTGCAAAAAAACTTGGTATCAATTGATTTTTGGCTAGTTCAGATTAGTTATACAGATTCCACAAGCGTCATAACATAGTAGGCAAAAATATGTGTGGAGAGAGCTTAACCCTTTCACTGTGTTTTCCATCACATCGACAATGGGGCATTTAACCCTTTCACTGTGGAGATATTTTCCACTTTCTTGTTATGTTAACCTAAATAAATTTAATTCAAGTATTTGCAGGCATTTCCTATTGTAAAAATATTACATTAAAATAGTAAATTTTTGCAATAAAACTGTAGTGGTCTTATTTTTTTGAGCAAAAAGCAAAATCCATGCAACTGCAGTCAAATGTAACCCTGTCAGCTTCCAAGCATGCCATTAGACTGATTATTTTTCTTGGGCCCTCCCCTTCCTTTACCACAGGCACATTTGAGTGCAGTTGCTGGGACTTGAACTCGTGACGTTTGGCTTTGAATGAAAGGCCAGTTCATTGTGTATTGCCTTAACCATCATGGTTATCTGAATCACTTTGGCCAAGGTGCCTCGGAAAGAGATATGAAAGCCGGTTCAGGAATTAGAGGAAGAACGGCACATATAGCAGAATATCTTAGCAGTGAAAGGGTTAAGTGCTGATATGTCAGCTGTTGACCCATTTAGAAACAAACTAAAATCTATCACTCAAGAAGAAAAGTTAGATTTGTCTCAAGCGTATAATGTCCATGAGACAGGTCTATTTTGGCATACCTTGCCTGAGAACATGCCAGCCCCCAAATCATTAAAAACACTTCTGGACGCAAAATTTGCAAAGAATGCATTTCTGCGTTATTATGTGCTAATGCAGATGGAAGCCATATTTTAAAGCCAGTTGTCATAGGTAAAAATAAACAACCAAGGGCTATTAAAAATGTAATGTCCACATTGCCTGTGCATTACTGCAGTTCAAAAAATGTGTGGTTTATGGCAGACATCACTCATGAAACCACATGGTTTCATAACCATGTTGTACCTACAGTAAGAAGGCACAAAGAAAATAAAAACCAAAATGATGTAAAAGCCATAATCCTATTAGATAGTGCACCTGCACATCCACATGTAAACAGGCACTGGTAAGATCAAATGTTTGTTCTTGTCACCTAACACAACTCCCCTGTTACAGCCGATGGACCAAGGCATTATCTACACTGCAAAGCAGTTTTACAGAAAGAAATTCCTGTTTTTGTTTTTGAAGTTGAGGAGCCTCTGGACGGTGAAGAAAAATGGGTGGAGAAGATACTCCAGAATATAAAAGCATATGATTTCAGATCCATGATTTTCAATTTTGGAAGTGCAGTAAACAGAATTTTGAACTCTACATTGACTAATGCGTGGAAGAAACTTTTGTATGGTGACAGACAGAATTGCATTAGACACCAATGCAATTGAATTAAATGACTTTCACCAAACACTGGTTGTGGGTGGCGAGAAAGCTGTCACAGTATATGACATTGAAGACTAGCTTGACAGAGATGAAGATAATCTAGGCCATCACATCATGACTAACAAAGAAATTGTGGAAAGTATAAGCAATGCAAGGGACACTAGTAGCAAATCTGAGGCTGAGGATGTGGATTTCAGAAAGTCGAAAGTGAAATTAAGTAAGGTTCAACAGCATCTCTATTATGTAATAGACTTTGTCAAGAAAACTGACAATAAACAGATTTCCACACACCACCATCATATGAGGAGTCTTTGTGATCTCTTTGTGAAAGATGTGTGATAAACCACAAAAGAAAATTGATAGTTTCTTCAAACCAAACAAATAAAGAGTGTAATTAAAATCAGGTGGGCCTATTGCATCTTACATTCTAATGAAATTATACAGTGCATACTCTAATTTCATTCACAAATGTTCTCTGTGGTGTTTATTTCATTTAATCCAGACTTTTGATAATCTGGGCAACATTAACCTACAATTAGTCTGGACTAACAGGGTTTTACAGCATCTTTCATTTTTATCAAGCATTTAATGTATACTTCTGGTTTAAAATTATTATGTTATTTTTGCATGTTGCAAAATAATGATGATTGTTGAATCAATAGTAAAACAAAATACTGTTTATTGAACATAAATGATTTTCATAATGAAAACTAAATTTAGATACATTTGACAATAAATAATCTCGCTCAGAGAGAAGGCAAGTTAGTGTGAAATTTCAACTACATATGCACCATTGGGCTTTACTCTTTGTCAGCTGTGAGAGTGCTATGATTCACATAGCCTCTTTGAGTTGGGCGTTGGTTTTAGGCTGCTGCGGTATGCAGTAGATTTGTTTTTGCTTTCTCTACAATGTATAGTAAGTACAGAAAGTATGGTATTCAACCAAAAGTTTGGATGTGAATATTTCACCAGAAATATATGTTTTGAGGCCCCTTGAATCCAAGAAAAGCAGTTTTAGGAAAATGCCTGTGTGTCTATCTGTCCATCTATCGATCTGTCAGTCGGTCAGCCGGCCTGCCCGTCCACATGCCTGCCTGCATGCCTGCCTGTCTTGGTTAAAAACCAAAGTTGGTATTCAAGTTTAATATCTTTCAAACATGGGCCCAAATGACCTAGTTGACAACAGGCCCTTAAACACCATTATTCACTCACTCATCTTTCGTAGATGTGACACAAAGATTTTGAAGAAAATTCCTCTGCCCTAAATTACCTTTTACATGGAAAATTTTTCAAAAATTTTGTTTTTCTCAAAAATAGCTCTAACAATTTTGACTAAAATGATATATGTTTAGCATATTTTCATGGCAAATGAAATGTATGTTTTGAGTTTTCTGGCTATAGCCTATATAGCCCTGTTTACTCTTGATGACTTTTGCATAACTAGAAAACCATAAGAGAGAAATAAAAACTTACTATACAATAAATGTGGATCTCGTTAAAACTCACAAGTTATGCCCAAATGTAGTTTTTTGTAGAGTGAACCGTTCCAGAGATACTCCTTGTTATTTGTGTGAGTTTTGCAATACTTAAACTTTTCTCAAATGGAAGGTCATTGTTCACTGTTTTATCTCTTGGCCGTGCAAAGAGAACTTAATTTTAAGCTTTAAAAGATTTGACTATCACTTAAAGTCTACCGTATTCCCATATTCCCCTTGCACCTACAAGAAAGTCAGGAATAAGATAATTTTTACACATGTTTATCTCGAGTAACATGAAGAAGATATAGAAATAAGAGTTTGTAAGAATAGTTAGCCCAAGAGTGGAGAAAGTCATGTGAGTTACTTAGAAATCCTTTGAACAATTTTACCTGCAGTAGTTTTAATTTTTATTGCATTACCTTCTCTTCGTATTTTAAATTTAATTGATGAAAATTCAAATCCTACTTTAACATTAAAAACTATTGGGCACCAGTGGAAGGTGTGAAGGTTCACATATAGTGCTGTGCAAGCAACAAGGCAAGTTGAATGACCTACTAAAGAGACCCTTTTCAAATAGATCTGGAGGAGAAAGTGAGAATTAAAGAGACAGGTAGATTTACCCTAATTTAAATCTAAGTCAAAAGACCATAGATAGTGGTAAAAAAGTGAGTATACAAGGAAATTTAATATGAAAACGTATGAAAACAGGTGGATCTGAGGATATGATGCTCAGAATTTGCTTTTTCCTTTCCATGTTAGTTATTTGGAAACAGTGATGCATGGGGTGAAGGGGTAGTGATAGCTCTTGCACATATTAATGTATTAAAAAACAGTGTAAATAATAAACATACAGACAATCCGCTTGATTTTAGTGCATTAGGTAATGCTAAAGAATTAAAGAAGGATAAATGTCCAGGCGAAGATAATATATAGAATGAGTACCTAAGCTAAGGAGAAGAATTAACACCAACAATTACAATACTACTCAATGAAATTAGGAGGAAATACCAGTAGATTGGGGGAAACGTCTGATTATATTGTTACACAAAAAAAGGAACTAGAGACAACATGAATAACTGCCAGCCTATCAGGCTGTCTTCAAATCTCTGTTGTTGTTAGCTAATGCTGAATTTCTGACAATGAAGTCATTAATCCTCTTGCTCTCCAATATTTTTCACTGATGGATGGGGCACTAGAAGTGGCCGGGCATATTTGAAGGTGGTCTCAATCCATTTCCTCTTGCAGATCACATAGAGGACAGAGTGGTGAAGAATATATCCCAATTCTGTTTAAATGTTTTGCCAGACAATCATGTCCTGTAATCAACCTGAAGGTTGCAACTGCTGTTTTTCGAGGATACTCAGGAATTACTGTTTGAATGTTTGGTAGTTCCCATCTTTTATTCTTTGATTTTTCATAGTAATATTTTTCAATAATTTTTTTGAATTCAGAGTTGACTAATCTTTTAGCTGCATAAAATGGTAGATTCACTATCGATTTTTGTACACCGCTGGTACCCTTTTTTGCAAGAAAATCAACTTTCTCATTACCACTCAGTCCACAGTGAGCTGGTATCCATTGGAAGACTAGGTGTTTTTGAAGTGCTGTTAGATGGGTAAGGATTTTCCAACATTCTATAATTGTTTGGTTTTTTGGTGACAACTTGGAAGTAATTGCTATAATTGCTGCCCTGGAATCTGAGAGAATAACTGCTTGCTGAAAATGTGAAATTCTGTACAAAGGATTTTGTAGGGCCATTCGAATTGCTTCAATTTCTCCATCAAAGTTAGTAGTTCCATAACTTAAAGATTTGTAATAGGAAAAGAGGTGACATGTGACTCCAATAACTGCTCCATCTTGGTTTGATATCAATGATCCATCAGTATAAATATGGAGCCATTCATGTTCTGGAAATCTAGTATGGATTGTCTCTAATGCCAATAATTTTAGAACACTAGTTGGAGTATCACTTTTCTTAACTTCTTCTGTCAGGTGTAAATTATATGTGATGTCTAATGTATGTGTCAGATTGACTTTAGATATGAAGTTTTCCTTTGAATTAGGAAGGTGTACATTCTTCCTGATGTCTTGAATTTTGGAAAGAAAGCTCTCCTGAGTCTTTAGTGTATGTGTAAAATTTCTCTTGTGCCATGTACTGAATGGGAGTCTGATCAACTTTTCGTGTTGAATAAGAGCCGCTTTTTCCATTTCATATTCAATGGTGTATTGGTTGGTTAGTATTTCCATAGCTGCTATTGGTGTGGTTTTGATAGCACCTGTAATTAATCTCAGACTTTGGTTTTGAAAGATTTGAATTTTTTTTGTGTTTGCTGTTACAAGAACTTCGCTGCAGTAAGTAAATAATGGCTTTATATATACATTGTATGTTGTGTTAAGAGTTGCTCTGGAACATCCCCACTTCATTCCTGTTAGACGTTTCAACAGTGATAGGCGCCTCTCTGCTCTTTGTATTACATTTTCTACTTGTTTGGTCCATGTAATTTTGGTATCAAATGTAACTCCTAAATACTTTGCTTCCTTTGTTTCTGGTAATTGTTGACCCTCAAAATTTAGTTTTATTTTTAGCGGTTTTTTTCTTAGTGAAAAGATTTGGTAGTTTGATTTTGTTGTCTTCAAATCTCTGCAAACTATTTATGAAGATAATAAATAAAAGGCTAGAGAAAACACTAGATGACAAGCAACCAACAGAACAAGCAAGATTCAGGTCCAGTTACAGTACTATTGACCACCTGTACTAATGTCAACTAATGGAAAAGACACAGGAGTACCACCAGCAAATATATATTACCTTCATAGGCTATAATAAAGCATTTGATTCAGTGGAACATGAAAGTATGCTACAGGCCTTAAAACAAGGGATACCCACAAAATACATAAGGTTGTTAGCCAAAATAATACCAAAGCAGCTCAGCAAAAGTAAGACCAGAAAGAGATGGAGAATAGTTTCAAATAAAAAAGGTGTGAAACAAGGAGACTGTCTGTCAACAAAGTTATTTACAGGCATGCTGGAACATCAATTCAGAAAAATGAAATGGAAATACAAACTTGGAATAGATATAGATGGTCAGAAACTGACACATCTCGGATTTGCAGATGAAATAACTTTAATAGCAAGCTGAATAAAAATGTTAGTGGAAATGTTTGGGTTGCTGGACAAAAAAGTCAGCAAGGTAGGACTCACAATGAACCTTACAAAAACAAAAAGAATGACCAATGGATCACAAGACCCTATCCATCAGTCCATCAATCACCACTCAAGTATATGCAGCAGTATGTATACCTTGGACTAAGCATCTCCCTAAACAAAGACACTGAGAGTGAAATCAAATGCAGAATAGTACCAGCATGGAACAAATTTTGGACGCTTAAGTTCCTACTCGAGAGAAAAACTGAAAAAGCAGCTGCAGATGTGCCAAAGGAGAATATAGCATAAGATCCTAAATGTTTCACTAAGAGACCAAATCAGGAATGAGGAACTTAGAAGAGGGACAAAAATGTGTGATGTAGTAGAAAGGGCAGAAAAACTAAAATGGAAATGGGGTGGACATCTATCATGCATGAATCACCAGAAATGGACACACTGCATGACAATGTGGGACCTGCAAGAAGGATGAAGTAACATGGGATGCCAAAGGGTCAGATAGGCAGACTATTTTTGAACCAAAGTGGGAAGCCAATGGTCAAGAGTCGCAAGAAACAGAGAGGTATGGAGACAGCCGGAGCCATATAGGAATTAACAAGCACCAAACAGAGCAGAAAAACTGAAAATGAGTGCAACAGTTGTGAAAAGTGCAACGGGGAAGTGTCTAGGTACAGGAAAAGCGGAAGGGTTTTATGATTGGATAATAGGATTAGGAATAGGAAGACAGTTGAGCAACACAATAAAGCTCCCAAGGATTCACTTACCTTTGGAGCTTATTTACAAGCTACTCCCTGTGTAAACAGGAGGCCTTTATAATATTGCAACAATATTAATTCATGCCTATCATGACGAGACACTGAAATAAAATCAGCAGAAAAAAGTACTTACTGTCTGAAATTATTGATTGTATAAAATTTGGGGGTTTTTTAAACTGGCTGAGAGGGCATGATGAAACAGAAACATTAAAAAAATCCAGTGCAGTGAAAGAACATGTAGTAGGTGATCAGGTTTTTATGGGGATCTCAAAATCAATCCAAAATGAGCTGCTGGTTTGTATGTTGGAAACTTGTGAAGTTATGTTGGAAAAAATAAATATTCTGTCACATTGGTACATTTTTGCATGAACTGCTACCTGTGCCTGTACAAGTTTACCTTTTGCTTAGTATTAGTTTTATGAAATAGCTTTACCATGAAAAGCTGTGGAATAAATGTCATTTCATAATGCTTTTGAAAATTATATATAAATACCAAAAGTCTTTCAACAAAATATAAGAGAATAGTATTTCTATATTACTAGCATAGCCATTAACGTCATTTGGTAGTAAAATATAAGGTAAATACAAAAATGAAATTAGAAACTTACAGATCGCTTTCGGTGAATAATAACAGTTGCTTTTGTTATGTTCATGCTCTCTGTAGAATTCATTCCCTCTTCTGTCATTGCTGTATCTCTTTTGTGTCGTTCCATTTCACTTTCAAGGGACTCCATTGTGTTCACCTTCTTTTGCTCAACTGTCTCATCTTCTGTATGCAATGAAGAAACATGACATGTTATTAAGTAACTAAAGAAACTTTTAATGCTAATACTGAAATCTATTTTAAACTTTTGGGAGTCTCATGGTAACCATAATTTTCCAATCTGATTTATCTACAAAAATAAAATCACATTTTAAACCCATCTTCTTTTCTTTCTTTATGTAATTCTTTCTTACTTCATTTATTCTTATGGATTTTTCAATCTGCTGTACTTAAACAGTTCATGCCATTGTGCATGATGAGGGAATAAAACAATGTATATTTCTACATTCACTTCTGAAAAATGAATAAACTGTCAATCCTATTTATCTCTTATTTAGGTCACATATTTCAGAATCCATTTTGCTGAAATTAGGCATAGTATAAAAATATCTGTTGTGACACAATGCCTATTGGCCTAAGCTTCAGGAGGTTGGTGTGGGCAGTCGGAGAAATGAACAAAGATAGGTAAACCCCAAAAGCACTATTATCAAATAATCAGAATCTTCTGGAAGTTTCCTCTCTAGAATGTTCTGGAAGTTTACCCAGCTATACAGTACACCAGAGAACTCTCTCCACAGTAGACACAGCAGTGTACATATGCTAGCAACTACATTTATGTTGGTAGCAACTGCAATGTTCTAGGCCAGGCATGGGGAAGAGGGGTGACAGCAATGCAATCGAGTATTTACCCTCTCCATTTACTGACACAGTTTGAAGGACTGACCGGTTCTCTGAGGTAGACAGACAATAGGGGGAGGCATGGCCTGGTAGCTAATCACTGTGAGGCAGTGGATGAGGTTAAAACTACAATGTAGAGAAAGTGGCACAATGAGTCAGTTCTCACCATCTATGTAGAAAATGCCGTTTATAACCAAACTGAAACTGTGTAGTAACCAAATCATAACAGATGCTGGAAATGCCTTTGTCATTTTTGAACACACAATTCAGCTCTTCTTCACTTATTTGCAAATATTTTCACTAATGTTTCTTGTGTAATAGACTGCACATAATTAATTACATTCATCTTAGGTACATTGATTGTTTCTGGGTTGTTAGCATATATCGAAGATTTTGCCTCACCCCAAAATAAGTAATCTAGTGGTGTTAAAATGGGGAACCACAGTGGTCAAAGTCCTTTAGTGATAATTCTTTCACCGAAAAGCTCTTGTAAAGGTCCAAGCAATTGGTTTGATGTGTGTGCGTAGTATAGCTGTTTTAAAAAGCAGTGCTCAATTTCATTTTCATTCAACCCTTCTGTATGGAATGTAAGGTAAGTGGATATAGAATGGATCAGATGAGATGTCCGATATACAGGAATCTGATCTTAGATGCTAGACGAAGAAGGTTAAAATAGTCTAAATGAATACAATAAATATGCGTATATTGCAAGTCAATTTGATGAGATCGCAATTTAGTCATGATATGGCAATTGCAGGTGCAAAGGAAAGGATGATAGATATTATGTTTGTATGTGAACCAAACTTGAAATATGTGTCCAGGAGCGACTGGATTAAGGACAAGCGAAAGGATGTTGCAGTCTATTTTTTTAATAAGAAGGTTGAGGTAATAGATCTGAGGTTGGGAGAACGATACATATGTATTGTTTTTAAACATTTTAAGATCTGACTTCAAGAGAGACATGGACTCTATAATGGAAGATGTTAGATCATCAGGAGGAGAGAGTATTATAATCGGAGACTTAAATATTAAGTCACCCCAATGGGGATCTTCTGCTGTTGATCGCAGAGGTGATTACTTCATGGAGTGGATGGCAACTTTGGACCTGGTGGTGCATAATGCAGGGGATAAACCAAACTTTGTGAGAGGAGCCTGCAGGTTGTACATAGACATTACATGCTCAACCCAGAAAGTAGCAGAAAAAATCATAAATTGGGATGTGCTGGATGAAGAGCCACTCAGTGACCAAAGCTTAATTTATTTTGAAATGAAGGAAACAATAAGATGAAGGGATAGAAATATACAAAAAAACTAAGCAAGAATACAACTGGGAGGTGTTTAAATTAATCTTAAAGTGGAAGTTAGAAAATGCTGATGTCAATAAGGATGAAATCGATCAGGATAGAATGATAAAGACACTATAAGAAATAACAATGGCTAGTCAAATAAGTAAGGATAGGAAGGGAAGATCGCAACTCCCATACTGGTGGAACAGTCATATTGATGACCAGAGAAAGAAATGTATTCAGAGTAGGCGTACGCTGACAAGACTCAACAGAAGGCACTCTGGAGGACAAGATACAGAAGAGCTGAGAGTAAAATATAGAGAAAGTAGAAATGTATTAGGTAGACTCATTAAAGAAGCCAAAAATAAACATTGGCAGAAATTGTGTGATGAACTTGACCAAGACATTTAGGGAGCAGGTTACAAATTGGTTACAGGACAGCTGACAAACAGGATGCCAATTGAACTAACAAGAGAAAGGAGAAGAACCGTGGCTGAGCATTTATTCCCGAGTAGGGAGGATAAATTAGGGAATAGTATAAGGAGTAATGAGGTAATGCCATTTACTCTGGAAGAATTGCAAAATGCAGTGCAAAATATGAAATCAGGTAAAGCACCAGGCCTGGATGGTATTCCCCCAGAAGCTGTTAAACTTACTGTAGAAATAGCTCCAGAATGGGTTTTAAGTGTCTTAAACATCTTACTAAGTAATCAGAAATTTCCAGATGAATGGCAAGTGGCCAAGCTCATCCTCCTGTTAAAAGGAGGGATGATGCCGCAAGACCCATCAGCTTTTAGACCATTATGTCTCCTGAATACAATGAGTAAGCTATACGAAAGGCTAATAAGGATAAGGCTCGACAGGGAGATTGACCAGGGGGAGGGATTATCCTGTCATCAATATGGCTTCAGGAAAGGAAAGTCCACTATCCAAGCAATGGAATCAATAATGGAAATAAAAAATAAGACCAAAGATAAATGGGTCTGCGTAATCACACTAGATGTGAGAAACGCATTTAACACTGCAACTTGGAGTATAATAATCACAGAATTGCAGCGAAGGAAAATATCACTATATCTTATTAATATAATAAGACAATATTTTGATAAAAGATATATTCAGTTAGATCAGAAGGAGAAAATGCAAGTAACGGCGGGAGTACCACAGGGCTCAGTATTGGGACCCACATTATGGAATATTTTATATGATGGGGTACAGCAGCTCAAATTGACAACAGGAGCCTATACTATAGGCTTTGCTGATGACCTGGCGCTTGTCGTAACTGCAATTGATGAAGAAGAGTTGATGTTTAGAGCAAACGAGTCCTTGAGATGCATACAGAAATGGATGAAGACCAATAGACTAGATCTGGCAGGACAAAAAACTGAAGCTGTGATTCTAAAAGGTCCCAGGAAGCGCAAGGAAGTGTTCTTCACTATTGGAGGTGCCACGATTACACCCAGTAAAGCAGTACGTTATTTGGGTGTAATGTTAGGTGACGGTGGAAATTTTGGAGAACATATTAGGGCAATTACCAAAAGGGCCGAGCAGAAAGCATCAGCATTGTGTAGGCTGATGCCAAACATTGGAGGTTCGAGTACCATGAAAAGGCAGTTGCTATGCAGTGCAGTATATTCAGTGCTGATATATGCCACACCTGTATGGTGTCCTGTGCTTCAAAAAGGCATTTATAAGAACCTCATGAACATGGTACAAAGAAAGATGCTTCTGAGAATAGCCTTTGGGTATAGGACTATATCAACTAGAGCCTTACAGGCCATAACTGGGTCTATCCCTATAGATTTAAAAGTGGAAGAAAGAAGAGTCATACATGAGGCAGGGGCCTAATCTCTAATCAAGAGAAGATGGACATAAGAATGCGAATAATTGAGAAGTGGCAAAGACGATGGTAAGAGACTACGCTAGTACGGCTGTGGACAAAGAAAATCATTCCCGACATAAATAAATGGCTAAATTGTAAACATCGACAGCTGGATTACTTCCTGACGCAGGTCTTGACAGGACATGGGAGATTTAGATGTTATGCCAAGAGGATGGGGAAAACTGAAGATGACTTATGCAAATATTGTACACAAGTGGACACTGTAGAACACACCTTCTTCTACTGTAAACAATGGGACTTACAGAGAAATGAAGCCCAACGGAAATTAGGGTTCCAGTTAACAGCTAATAATCTGGGAGATAAGATAATGGAAAATCGAGAAACATGGGCTATTGTAAAATCCCTATCTAAATCTATATTGCAGGTTAAAGAAGCTCAGGACAGACAGTTTAGAATGCTTAGGCAACTGCCATTTCTGAAGCAATGCCACCAGCAGTCCCAGAATGGCATGTGATGGGGCAGGGTTTTTTAGTTGGTAAGAGTTCAACTCGCTAAGGTAGCGTCCATGAGGGATTTTTCCCTGCCAAAACAACAAAAACAGAAAAAAAACCTAGCAATAAATTAAAAATTAATCTAGAGCATTTAACATCCAAATTCACAGATGTCTTATAAAATATTGGCCTTATTATGAATGTTCTAGATATGGCAATCCACTCTCTAATTTTCTCTGGCTGCAACATTATCTCACTGAAGACCAAACTTGTGAATTTTGAGAATTTACACATCTGGGTAGGTGAAACCGTGCTTCATCTGTAAAGAAAGTGTCATTTAAAATATCAATTCCATGTTGATTTATAAATCTTTGGAACTATTCATAATACGACAGTCTGTTGGTAATCACTTTCTTTTAATTCATGCATCACTGAAATTTAATAAGGGTACAAATTAACTTTGCTTCTTATGACCTTATTGCTGTCCATTCAGACACTGGTCTCTTGTGCTAATCTGCATTTGATTTCATAGGTCTATGCATCATTATATCAGAAATTTCATCCAGTTTTTCTGCTATTAAAATTGTGGGCCTGCGACTTCTTGGTATATTGTGAAGTGTCCCAGTTTCATGGAATTTCTTTGTCAAATCACATTCAGTATTACTATTTGGAATAGTGGAATCAGGAAAATGTATACAAAATTGCCGTTTCACAATTTCCATAAACTTACCACCTTCGCAAAAACGTATTCTACCAAAAACACCCTTTCTTCAATAGAAACCATTGTCAGTAGTTGTCTTTACACCTTCAAGTTACTATTGTAATACCTGCTCTAAAGTGATATACCATTAGCTACCCTGGTGTCACTGGCACAGCCGGCAGACTGCCAATATAATTGCAATTGCTATGGCAGTCAGCCCACTATGTCCAGTGTGGAGAGAGTTCTCCGGTGCAAAATATAAGCAACTGCTCTTGTGAGTGAGTTAGTCATTGGATGGTACAAATAAAAACTAGCAAATGCTTGTGAGCTGTAGCTAGTAAGCAACTTGAGAATCAAGCAACAGTTTGTGATTTGATATGAATAAAAATTTTCTCTCCTCGTTGAGCTCTTGCTATCAACAGAAAGCTTTTGATCAATAACCTTCATCATGCCACATCAATTGAGCAAACAAACAGGCCTATTTTTCTGTCTGGAGGCAATTTAAATAGTAACATATGTACTTATTCATGTTAAACGTACTTTTGTTTAATAAACCTAATAAAGATACAGATTTTAAATAGCAGAAATGTAAGTAAAGATTTGGCAAATGAAACAGAAATTGAGATTCAGCTGACATTCAACTAATAACATTCATCCCCTTATAAATTCAATCCGTAATTTTCTTAATTTGATGGTACTAAGAACTTCTTATCAACTGATATATTGAAAGTAGATAATTTACACTTATGTTTTTGCACCATTATATTGATATTCCCCACATCTACATAAAATATAAGGCCTCAGGGGTCTCCGTCTAGGGGATATGTGAATAGCAACCACAAGGTACCCAAGCTGAGCAGAACATTACTCCACTTACTGGTGTTTTGCTCCTCACTGTAACTTTTCTATCTGACCTTACCTTGGTCATCTCTTGTTCTCTTCTGATCCCGATGCTATTAGGGTTCCCAAGGGCTAGGGAGTCTTTATTTTTCCAACCTCTCCATTTCTCTAATTTCTCTATAAAATCTTAACCCCAACATGCTGACCTGTCATGGCATGTAATACGTCCTCTGATTGGTAATTAGAGGATATGGTAGGTGAATTTATTTTGATAACTCTCCCGGTCAGGTCGGTGAGACCCGTAAACCAATGACAGGTGTGGTCCTCCAGACATTCTGGGGGTTGTGAGAGAGTGATGTGACCGCCAAAACATAAAAATATGGTGCTCTCTAAAAAGCGGTTACTATTACTGCTATTGCTCTCTTCAATATCATTGTGAAAAATATTGGAGAGCATGAGGATTAATGACTTCATTGTCAGAAGTCCAGCATTAGCTAACAACAACATAAAATATAAATAACTAATTCCAAGGACCTATGAGATTTTATCATTAATTAAAGCTATACTGGATGAAGGAGTTTCATTTCATTGAAAGTTAAATTTAGGGTAATTTTTAGGAAAGTCTTCAGTTATAGGCAATCAGGTTTTGATTCGCATGAACATGCTGCTGAACATACACTTTGACTACATTATCAGTCAATAATGAAACTGGATTACTATGCCCTCATTCACATTCATCAGGCGTGGCTCCTCAGGGTAGGCAGGGTAGGCATTGCCTGCCCTATCGTAATACATCAACAAATAATGTTTAGCTATGATTCTGCATTTTATCATTTGAACCATCATTTTTCCTAAATTGTAATTCAAGAAAAGTTTTCTCGGTTATAATGACCAGCGCATGGTCAAATCCTAGAATCTTAACTCCGATTCATGAAAAATCCGCTGTGTGTTTGAAACGCGCAACAGAAATGACACGTATGGAACCGGCATACTGGAGAGCAGTGAAGCTGTATAAATCGTTGTGTCCTGGTTATTGGATCGCCATTTGAAGCTGAAGTCGTTGGTGATGTGACGTTGCCCTTCGATGTAGCTCGCTCCGGCTAGTTCTGCAAGAAATCTCTTTATCTCGGGTTTGCGTAAGTGTAATGGACAACCCAAGAACAACTTTGCATATCATTTTATTGTCTATTAAATATTTTCGGGAGTTATGCCGAAAATATTTGTATCTGTAGAGGAATCGCCCTCACATCCACGCAGCACGACCTCCCGTACTGGTCTCTGGTTGAGTACTGCCCCGACGCTTTCTCTCTTACCCACGCTAAGAAGAACCGTTCTCTTCCCATTTGAATGTCATGACGTCATCCAAGAAAGCCTCGTATCCAAAATGCTATTTCCTTTTCCCGCAATTTAGAAATGTCCCTTTCTATTATAACATGTTCTTTTATGAATTTCAAATATATAATTACCTTTTTAGGATTAAACGATGTTTACTTTATATTTTATTAGATATCTCGCGCGACTTTTAAGGTTTGTAGAACTGACTTTCGAACGTGTATTTAAACTATGTGGTATGACGTCATGACTCGTTAATTTCAAACCAATAATGCGTTTATTCTACGAATTTAACGACTATTATTTACTCATATCTTGCTCACCTTGCAACACTTGCTACTCTATTATCTATGTATGTTATTACTTAACACTTATCGCAAATCTCATATCCGGCAATTAAATTAAAACGTGTCTTTTTCAAAAGCCCATTCGATCGAAAATCTAAATTTCGGTATCAAATGCCCCCATTTATATTATTTTATTATTTCATAATAAAATAATGTAAATGTCTTGCCCGAAAGAAAAATTAAAAATTACTCCTGTATTTTGAATAATCGGCAACACTCCCATTATATACAATTTTCAATTACACTGTTTTTGAAATTGGTTATTAACACATTTTCTCATTAATCTTTTTAACATGACAAACAATTGTACACTTGACTAAACATTAATCCTTAAATACTAATTACAATATGTTATGGTTTCTTCTGTGAAGCTTCTATATAAAGGTTAAATTTCAAGAGTCTTTCTTTATACTTCCTTCTTTTAGTTCATGTTTGCTCACTTCGCTCTCACTATCACTTGCACTGTGATTTTTCACTTTTGTTATTGTAACACATATCTGTACTATATCCTTTAAGCACTAAAATGTACATATATTTATAGAAATCCATTGCACTCTTCAGACAAGTTCTTTCTTTGTCTTGCTGTGATAACTATCTATACATCTAAATATTTTAACAAATGTTTACAAAGTAAATATTCTGTTTTCTCTCTATGCGGAGATGAACATTTTAACAATCTTTCTGAAGCTGTTATTGTGAGCTCTATACAATATATTTTTAAGCTCTTTGTAGTAGATAGCAATTCACATTCTGCATTTTTCATGAATATGTAAGTACCTGACCAATATATGATTTTCAAGTAAGCTAACATTTACATTTTATCTCAAAGCTGATTGGGCGCCAATAGACAAATGACACTTCCAATTTTTCTTTTACATTAAATCAAGGTCCTAAGGCACCACACGGTTTCTTGTATGGTCGAAGGAGTTGTTTATGCCATCTTCCCAGACATTTTTCATTTTTAACATCTTTTAATTCATAGGTATGATAACCAAATTTTGATATAATTTCTGCAGGACCTTTATATAACAATTCCATCCTTTTGTTCCTACCTCGCAATGCACTTGATAACTTATGGTCTTTAACTAGTACCCAATCTCCTATCTTAGGTTCCCATTTATGTTTTCTACTCTTTTTCTTTAATTTTCGCTTCTCTGCCTTTTTCTTGATTCGTTCAAAAGCAATTTTCGCTCTTTCTTCCTCACTTAACTGAATGTCATTAATTTTCAGTGTTTTTGGTTCCCCGATCAATATTGGTTCTGGTTCAATTCCTAACATTAATTTTATTGGTGCAAACCCAGTAGTTACATTAATGGTGTGATTGATAATCTTTTCTATCAATGGACAATATTTCACCCAATCCTTGTGATTATGATGTGTAAGTACACGTAAATAAATTCCTACATCTCGGAGGACACGTTCTGTTGGATTCCCTGATGGAAAGTATGAGGAACAATGATATAACTTTATCTCATGATTTTCTAGGGTTTCTTTAAAGATTTTGCTCCGATGAACTGTAGCATTATCTGTTAAGATTGCCTGAATCTTGCCATATTTAGGCACATAATCTTTTATTATCTTTCCTACACATGTTTTGCTGCTGATATTCCTAACAGGATAAATTTTAATAAATTTACTAAAAACATCATGAAGAACAAACATATATCTACATCCAAATTGTCCTACTGGTAGCTCCCCATGTGCATCAGCAGTAACTAGTACATTTTTCCCTTCTCTTATGATTGTCTGAGGTTCTATATCAAATTTGATATTAAATGGTTTGGCCCTTTGACATAAATCACAGCTTGAACATATTTTTCTCACTTTCTTTGCCAAATGTTTTATATAAAAATGATCACTAATTACCATGATTAGCTTTTCACTACCTGTATGAGCTAGTGTTTTGTGATAAGCAAGTATAAGTTTCTCTTGTAAAGCTTTTGGTACCATTACTTTCCATTTAGGTTCAATTCTTCCATGAAATTTATAGATTTTTCCCTCATAAATACCTATATTGTCTTTTAGATTTTCTGTGATTGGTTGTGCCTTTTCTTTCAATTTCCTAAGTTCATCGTCCTCTGTCTGTAATTGTTCCAAATTTCGAAATTCTTTAGCTAATTGAGTCCCTTCTAAGGTTTTCAAATATAGTATGGTTACATCATGTTTGTTGTCACTAATTGTATCTGGTATTGTATAATTGGTTTTCATCCTTGATAACAAATCACTAAAAATATTTTGACTTCCTGCTATGTGTTTGATTTCTATGTTATGGGATGTGATCTCATGTATATATCTAGAAATACGTGTGCTTGTGAGTTTGCAAGAGTTCATAAATGCCAAACTAACATGATCTGTGTAAACTATTACTGGGTTGTTATATACATATTGCTTAAATTTTACAAGTGCAAAGTAAATAGCTGCTATTTCTTTTTCTGTAGTGCAAGCCTGTGATTCAGTCCTTGAAAGCCCCCTTGAAGCTACAGCAATGAGGTGATCTTTTCCTTCCTCATCTTTTTGTAATATGACACTACCATAACCAAGTCCTGAAGCATCTGTATAAATTATGTAGGGGAGATCTTCCCTAGGTTTTTCCAATAAAATTGACGCTGCAAACAACGTTTTTACCTTTTCGAAAGATTCTTGTTCTACTGATGACCATTGCCATTTTACATCTTTTCTCAATAGTTGTCTTAATGGGGCTACTACGGTTGCATATTCCAGGATAAATCTTGACTGATAATTTAGAATACCAAGAAATCTTCTCAATTGTTTTATATTTTTAGGAGCTGGTATTTTATTTATGCTTTCAATTCTGTCGGGATTAGGCCTGATTCCCTCATTTGAAATAACATAACCTAAAAATTCTGTCTGTTTCACAAAGAATGCAGTTTTACTTGGCTTTATTGTCATGTTTGCTTTCTTTAACTGACTAAGCACATAATTGATATGATTTAAATGATCCTCTATATTTTCTGAAAAAATTACAAAATCATCCACATACTGAGCTACAAATTTCTTTATGGTTTCTCCAAAAATTTCATACAAAGCTCTTAATAGTGCACTACCACTGGTATTCATACCAAAGGCGCAAACTCGAAACTGATATAATATTCCTGAATGTAAAAACGCTGTATATTTTCTTAAATCTTCTCTAAGTGGGATCTGCCAAAAAGATGCTGTAAGATCTAAAGTAGAAAAAATTTTGCCCTTCTGCAATTTGTTCAATATTACCTCTACACTTTCTGGTCTAAATCTATCAGGTTTACAATGTTGATTTAGTTTTCTCGCGTCTAATGTCACCCTAATCTTTCCATTGGACTTATTTACAATACATAGGGGATTCACAAATTCTGAATTCGAAATTTCAATAACCTCATCTTCTAACATTGACTTTATAACTGCATCTACCTCTTCTCTTATTGTACTAGGGATAGCTCTCGCTTTATGTGTAAAAGGTTTGATGGGTATCATCTCAAACGAATGAGTATAAATATTACATTTACCAGGTTTCTCAGAGAATACTTCTTTATTTCGGATTAATATTTCAAACAATTTATCCCTCTGTTGTTCATTTAGTTGATCAGCCAGAGTTACCTTTTCCCTCAACAATTCTTCTAAGTCTTCACTACTCTCCCTATCATAGTACCTAGTTGCATCAGAAACCCTCAAATTGTCTATGAAATCATTTTTATCCCATTCTACATTTTCTTTATTATCGACACTGTACTCTTTGACATTTACTTCAGTTAATTCCATAGCTCCTACTTTAACATATTCTACAAAGAATGTATCCCCTTGGATTTCTTCTTCCTCTTTTTCTCTTACAATAGTTTCTGAACTACTATCTTCCACAAAAGGCACTATAATGGTCTCATCTTCAACTTTCATTTCTAGAATCATGTTTTTAAAATTCACCACAGCTTCCCAGGCATAAAGACAATCACAACCTATTATAATATCTGTAACAAGTCTTCCTACAATCAGAAATAAAATTCCAAGTATTCTCCCATTTATTTCAATATTTATCATTGCTTGAAATTTTACTCTTTCTTTTCGTTTTCCCACAGCTAGCGAGCAATATATCCCATTAACTGGTAAAGACATTACTTTAAAACCACTACTTTGTAAATTATCATAAAAATTTTGTGAGCATACTGTGCTATTTGATCCCGTATCTATAATTGCATTGTATTGTTTTCCATTTACTCCAATTTTGATTTTAGGTGGATCTCCTACTTTTTCGTTTTCGTCGTTTCTATTTTTCCATTCTCTTTTCTTTTGTATCATCATTTGCCTTCCAGGACTATTTATTTCCGAGTACTTATCACAATCATTACTAGGATACCCAGTTCTCACTGAAGGCGCGTTTGACCGGGTCTGGCGTTTCCCTGATTTTTATGTATTGCTCCTGTACTATTTCCCGAATTGTTACTTCTGTTTTCCTGCATTAAATCGGGGTTACTTCCTACCATGTTTTTGACCGTGTTAATGGCCTCAACCATTTCCGCATTTTCGGGGGAATTTCGTCCATTAGAATACCTTTCTTCCTGTCTTGGTGACCTCGGTCTAAACTCATTATCTCCGTTTGTCCAATACCCATCATTTGAATTTCTACTATGTCCAAAATAACGTCCCCGTCTACCTCGATCAAATCTATTTGTATTCATATAATTCACCCTTATATTTCTTCCCCTTTGATTACCATTTCTATTTTGGTGACGCCCTTCCTGGTTATATCTACCTTGATTTTCCCACCGGAATGATTCCATCCTTGGTACTGGTCCTTTATATCTTTCCCTAACCTCACTTCTATTCTGATAATACTGTGCCCCTTGCCCGAAAGAATTGACAGTTTCTTTTCCTTCATATGTATTTCCAAATGCGTGTTTTGGCTTATTGACTTCTAAGGCTGATAATAATTCGATCATAGCTGCAATGCTATCGGGTCGGGCTATGATTAGGTAATGTTGAAGCGTTTCCGGAAAATGTGGAGTAACTATATTTATTAGATCTTTTTCATCCAAGGGAGGATCCAACATCTTCGATTTTCTCGCTATTCTCATAAAATAGTTGACCATCGATTCCTCCGATCTAGGATTAAATTTTCCATTGCTTAATTCAACTCTAATATTAGCCTGCCTACTAGCTCCCCAATATCTGGTTAAAAAGATGTTCCTAAAGGTCCTGTAATCATTATTGTTACCCATAGAAAGGCCTAGCCAATTAGCAGCATTACCCTTTAGACATTTTCTTACTATAACCATCTTGTACTCCTCTGGTATACGTTTCACCGTGAAGTACTCTTGTAACCCTTCTAAAAAGGCTTTAGGATCCTCTGAATCTTCATTTTCAAAAACTGGAGGTGTCATTTCATTTAAGACATGGTTAGGCCAATGTAAATTTGAATTGTCACCTATCCCTGAGCTATTTCCGAGATCATAATGGGAATTACTGTTACCCCTATTTTGCATCGAAATGTCAGCTGATACACCTGGTATTGCCTCGTTTCTTGCAACTTCATTACTAAGATTGTTGTGATTACATGCATTTTCATTTAATTTCAAATTTTCTAAGGCCTCTTTTACCTGAGTAATTTCTGTTACTACCCCTTTTATTTGGTCTGTAACATCCTCCAAATTTCTAGCCTGCCTTTCACTTTCTACATCAGATCTCTCTATTCTAACTTTACACCCCTGTAACTCTTCTCTAATTTCTTCCCTGTCTTTATCTAACCTTTGTACTACCTCTTCCCTTTGTTTGTCTAAACTATATGTTACTCTTTCCCTTTCTTTATCTAATTTTTCACTAACTTGTTGACCTAATTTCTTTTCAGAATTCTTTACTTCTTGCCTTATTGTCTCTAATTCTCCCTTAACCTGTTCTCTATTTTCTTTTACTTCACTACTGACTTTATTAATTTCCTCCCTAACTTCTTCCCTAAAGGTTTCTAAAGCTCTCTTCTGATTTTCCAATTGCATTCCCAATTCCTGTTGTCCCTTCTCTAATTTCTGTCCTAACTCTGTTCTTAATTCTTTACTAGTTTCATCTATCTTTTGACTTAACTCTGTACTCATCTTTTGACTTAACTCTGTACTCATCTTTTTCACTGTTCTTAATTCTTTACTATTTTCATCTATCTTTTGACTTAACTCTGTACTCATCTTTTTCATTATCGTTTGAAACATATTCTCTATTTCTGACATAAATGCTGGCCTTTCTGAATTACTACTAAACATTTCTGAACTACCTCTAGGTGTTTCTCTAACGTTCTGATCTTCTACTTCTTGGCATATTCTGCTACCAATTACATTCTGATTAAATTCTTCCATCCTACTTACACTTTTCTCAATTTCCGGACTTTCAAAACCTAAAAAGTCTGTATCACTGTCTTCCATTTCTAAGCTATTTACATGTGTTTTTCTACTCACCAAAATTTTCAATATTTTCACTATTTCACTTTAACTGCACTTAAACTTGTTCACTACACGTTTCACAGATGTTGACACGCTGGGCACCTTCTTGTCTGCTGGTTCGATGCTGATCTGGTCGTCTTGGGGGGTTGGTCCATTCTTTCGAGGCCCCACGTTGGGCGCCAATTTGAAGCTGTATAAATCGTTGTGTCCTGGTTATTGGATCGCCATTTGAAGCTGAAGTCGTTGGTGATGTGACGTTGCCCTTCGATGTAGCTCGCTCCGGCTAGTTCTGCAAGAAATCTCTTTATCTCGGGTTTGCGTAAGTGTAATGGACAACCCAAGAACAACTTTGCATATCATTTTATTGTCTATTAAATATTTTCGGGAGTTATGCCGAAAATATTTGTATCTGTAGAGGAATCGCCCTCACATCCACGCAGCACGACCTCCCGTACTGGTCTCTGGTTGAGTACTGCCCCGACGCTTTCTCTCTTACCCACGCTAAGAAGAACCGTTCTCTTCCCATTTGAATGTCATGACGTCATCCAAGAAAGCCTCGTATCCAAAATGCTATTTCCTTTTCCCGCAATTTAGAAATGTCCCTTTCTATTATAACATGTTCTTTTATGAATTTCAAATATATAATTACCTTTTTAGGATTAAACGATGTTTACTTTATATTTTATTAGATATCTCGCGCGACTTTTAAGGTTTGTAGAACTGACTTTCGAACGTGTATTTAAACTATGTGGTATGACGTCATGACTCGTTAATTTCAAACCAATAATGCGTTTATTCTACGAATTTAACGACTATTATTTACTCATATCTTGCTCACCTTGCAACACTTGCTACTCTATTATCTATGTATGTTATTACTTAACACTTATCGCAAATCTCATATCCGGCAATTAAATTAAAACGTGTCTTTTTCAAAAGCCCATTCGATCGAAAATCTAAATTTCGGTATCAGCAGGCTAGTTTAACCTCTACCGGCACGGCCCCCTTTTATCAGCGCGAGGCCCTTGAACAAGGATAAGGAAATTTCCTGCCTTTATATGCACTCCAAACATGCATAGATGCGTCCGCCAGCACTCCATAGCCCAAGCCGGCTTAAATCCGAATTTATGCGACTTCTTCCGAACAGCCATACCCCATGAACGAAGATCTCTGAGATCGGAATTATGGAATTGTTTCTTTGTCATTTTGTGCTAGTATTATTGTACATTGTGGTTTTGTTTAATGTGTTGATGGGAAATAAATACCTTTTGCCTGTAAATACTTGCAAATTAGGAGGTTGTTTGTGTATGTTACTGTGTTATAATATCAGTATGACTGACTTAATTAGTGAACTATTACAAAGTCCCCCTTTGTGACGCACTGACATTGAAAAGAGGAGTGTTTTAGCTATAGGGGGCCTGCTCCATTGTTAAATACAGTTAAGGTCGATAAACAAAGTGCCAGGAAATTTACTCCATTGCGGTATCAGTCGCATAGTTGGCTGACAAACTCTGAAGCTAAAGTTAAACTTTATTGCTGGCCGTGCCTCTTGTTTACTAAAGAGGGAGCCTGGAACCATGACAGCTATTCTGATCTAAAACAATTATCAAAAGTCATCCAAAGACATGAGAATGAAAAAGAACATATTTTTAATTCCGTGAATCTAAAGAGGCTAAAAGAATATCTGTCTAATTTCAGAGATGCTGTCTGAACATGAGAAAATTTCAAAGCAACAATGTAACAAAAAGGTTGAAAAAATAAAAATTATGAAGAGGCTAATTGATGCTGCCGTACTGTTGTGTAGATAGGAATTGCCATTTGGTGGGCACGACGAAAGTGATATGTGATTAAATAGGGGAATTTATATTGAAACTTAAGAGATTTTTCCGTCACAACGAAGAGTTGACTTAGGAAAAACTTTGACCGGCCTCCCTAAAACAATTCAAAATGATCTAATTGACTGCATTTTTGGAGAGATCGTGAAAATAATAAATATTGATATCAAAGAAGCTTCTTTTCAGTTCAATGTGAAGCAGCACATCTCTCCAATCACCATGTAATCACCAGGTACTCTTTATGTAAATTATCTGCTAATTATGTAACTGTATGTTCCCTTTTTGAGTCTTAATTAAACGACTCCTTTTGTATTAGAAGTCTCTCGTGTTTGATTTTAGAGAGAAGGAGACCTTTTCGACAATTCCTGGTACCGATTTAAGCTCTACAATCTATAAGAAGGTGTACGACATATAAGCACCACAATACGACAGATGTGTCGGAAATCTCGCAATTATCACATATTGTGAAGTATGTAGATAATTTGGGAGCAGTACAAGATAGATTACTTGGATTTCACA
The DNA here is from genome assembly GCA_030765045.1 of Tenodera sinensis. Lineage (NCBI taxonomy): Eukaryota > Metazoa > Arthropoda > Insecta > Mantodea > Mantidae > Tenodera > Tenodera sinensis. The sequence continues at coordinate 80,191,455 of CM060967.1, forward strand.
ACGTTGGTTCAAGCAGGACCGCTGTAGATTTGTGCACCTTATTACTTGAAGTTTTAAAGGAATATAATATTAAAGATAAGTTAATTGGTCAGTGCTATGATGGGGCTAGTGTAATGCCTGGTGAGATTTCAGGACTCCAAACCCCTGTAAAAAGACATGCTCCAAAAGCTCTGTTCACACACTGCTGCACCCATAGACGATCTTGTACTACAAAATGGGACTAAATGTATAAAAGATGTATGTCTTTTCTTTTCTAATCTACTCTTAAGGCATTTCCTGCTTATTTTCACAAGTCGTCCAAGCGTACAGCAGTTTTAGACAGGCCAGTAGGAAAAAGGATACCGGCGGCCTGCAATGTACGTTGAAGTTCTAATGCCAAAATTCTCGAGACCCTATTCTGCGAAAGAGATAAATTAATTTATGCCTGTAGTGAAATTGAAGATGATCCCATTTCTAATCCTGAATCAATAATTAATGGAGCTATAGAACTAAAGAATTACCTCAAAAATTATAATTTCATGTTTTTGTTAAATGTTTATAAAAACATATTTTCAATGACTGAAATTCTTTTCGACATATTGCAGAAGAAGTCATTGGATATACAGTATTGTTTCTCAGCACTACAAAAGCAAATAAAGAAACTTGAGGAAATGAGGAGTGAGAAAAAAGCTGAAGAATACATCAGCATATTAAATGATATAAAAAATCTCAAAATTGCAATTTTCACCTCAAATAGAAACGCAGTACAATACCGACAGCTTTATTTTGAAATGTTTAATAACATTATTCTACAATTGCCGACAAGATTCACAGACATAGATAAATTAGAATTTCTCCTATTGGTAGAATCTTCTAAATTTAAGGAATTCAAAAACTGTTTTCTAACCAATGCGCCAACCTCTTTAATAAAAATAATAATAATTGTTGATAATAATAATTACTATTAATTATTATTTTTATTATTCATTATTATTAGAATCATCATCATGATTATCATTATCATCATCACACTTTGCCTACCCTAAAATTTTGACTGCGAGCCGCCACTGACATTCATTTAGCATTGTCATACCCAGGCAAGATAAAAACACTTCAGAATGTTTTTAGCATTTTGAAAGGTCCCCTTTGTGTGTCATTTTCCTGTGGAAGGAAAAGCTGCAGAAGCAAATCTACATTTTATCTTTTAACACATTATAGGTAACTTTTAATATCTGCTCACGTTCAAGTCCCTGTTTACTGTATAATGTTTTAGTTTCTTAACTATTTAATGTATAGCAATTAGAGAAATTATTCCATTCTGCCCAGTAATTTGATACTGAAATTTAACCAGAAATACATCTTTTGAGACTTCCCAAATAGAAGAAAAAAATATAGAAAAAGGTGTGTGTGCATGTGTGTGTGTGTGTGTGTGTGTGGTGTGTGTGTGTGTGTGTGTGTGTGTGTGTGCGTGCGTGTGTGTGTGTGTGCATGTGAATAGCAAAACCCAAAGTCACACTTAATAACAAATTTCATATTTTAAGTTTAGTGTCCTCGAATAGTGTGACATGACTTTAAAGAAAACTCCCACCCAAAACTACCCTTCAGATGGACAAATATATGTAACTTTTTATTTTCACAAAAATTGTCTCTACAGTTTTGTTTAAAATGTCATGTTTAAGATATTTACATGACAATTAAAATGTAGGTATACCTTGAATTTGTTGGAGACGGCCCCTGAACTCCTCTTAATTCTGAATGACTTTTATATAAGTGGTAAGCTCAGTTCCTTAATCTGATGGTACTGAATATATCACTTAACCAGTAGTGTATATTGTGGACTATGAAAGCTGTCACTAAAGTCCATATCTAAAGTAAACTAGAAATTAATAAGTAACATTAATAATAATTGCAACACCAGCCAGTTTCCCTCATAAAGAATTAGTATTAAGATGGAATGTCTCATTCTCTAACGCTGAACAAAGGGGAGAATAGGGCTTTGGATGCTTGCTGCCACAGCCTATGATACGTGCAAGGAGGGCTGAGGTGGGGGAATGCAGGAATAAGCATGCCAAGGCTTCAGAATCCCTTGTCGCTATACTCACACAAGTGTCTCCAACATGCGCCATGTGAACCCGACTGGCCTGTAGTTAGCAAGAATGCTCTGTTTTTAATTATGTGCAATTGTTACAGTTTTCAACAACTGTATTAGTATTATTTATTTTGTAGTGTACAGTGTACCAAGATAGATGCTATAACTATTTCTTCGAAATGGATGAACAATGTGTAATAAAACAATTAGTAAAACGACCATACTCGCAGTTGAAATACAAGGATAAGTTAGTGATAGTAAAACAGGGAAGGCCCACTGTTGCACTTATGCACTTGCAGCAGAAGGAAAAAAAATAAGAATCATTGGAAAAGATATTTTAATATAAACAGTTATAAATATGTGTGGCTGATTGGTTCATGTGAATTAAATAAACTTTATCGCTGGCAATGCTTGTTGTTTGCAACTGAGAAAATGCCCAGAAATAGGATGGGCTTTGCAATTTTAGTATATTTAATCATAGCTTTGGATAAACATAAGAGATCAAGAATTAGAAACATAGGATTTGAAGAAGTACGATCATGAAATATGAGCATTGCCAATGAAGAGGACTAACAAAGGCCTAGAAAGAGAAACTGTCTTGAAAATGAAACCCATTCACATTAATAACTCAAATTAAATTAACATTTAAATCACATAAAGAATTGAAATATCTGGCCTTACTGGATTCTAAACATTTTATGAGTTATGATAGAACTTTTCCAACAAATCTATTATGGGAACCAAGAGAACCATATGTTTCCTATTTCGATATACTATCAAATTGTGTAAGCTTTCACGGACAATGTCATAAAATACAGAATGATTGTGGGCTGTGGTCTAGTGGAAAATCTCCTTCCACGCATTTCGTTTGAAGCTGCATCGAACATCATTATGGTGTGATTGTGGTACTCTGGTACTCTCGGTGGCTGATACAGAGCCCTTTGGTTTCACAGGTTTTATATGCTTAGCACATGTGGGTGTATGATGGTTGGTCTGGTCTTTGTTTATTGGCTTGGCTGCTGTGTGGGCTGGTTTAAAGTGGAGGCTGCTTCCATTGTTGTCGAAGGGCTGGCATTTATTGTAGCTGTAGCTGCTGATGGTGTATGATTTTGAATTTGCCTCCAGTCAGGTTATTTGCGTGCTTTGTATAATGCCAGATGCCAAGCTTTATTTAAGCACTTTGTTTCTTTTTTCCTATTGCAGTTATTATTGTGTTTGAAAATCTCTATGGCTTCACGACTTAACTGGGCATAATAATGAACTATGGAAGATAGGATGGCTGTGTCTGAAAACAGTATAATGTGTTCCCCTGGCGCTAGTAATGCATGTTCTCCAACTGCAAACTTTTCTGATTGCCCCAAACGGCAACATCTCTTGTGTTCTGTAATGTAGGTGTTTACCATACATTGTGTGGTCCCTTTATAGACAGAGCCACATGAGCATGGAATTCTGTAAACACCTGCAGAAGAGACTGGTTCTTTTGGATCTTTTGCTGAATGTAGCATGTTCTATATTTGTTGTGTGGGTTTGTAGATGGTGTGGATGTCATGTTTTTTTTTCCAATATACTACCTTTGAAAAATGAACTGAAAGTGTTATATTAATTTTTTATTGTTCCATTTATATCCTGCCTTTAACTATAAAGGTATTATGGCAGCCTCTCCCATGGAGACATGTTGCCTATTAGCAATGGTGTTACTTGTTTAACAGTGAGTTAACTTTAGGTTTTCTTTCCCTTTTTTAATTCACACACACACACACATACACACACACACACACACACACACACACACACACACACACACACACACACACACACACACACTCACACACACACACACTCACACACACACACACACACACACACACACCCACACCCACTCACCCACCCACCCACCCACCCACCCACACACCCACACACCCACACACACACACACACGCTCTCGCACTCGCACTCACGCACACTCATGTACACTCACACACACTCACTCACACACACACCCTCTCACACACACACTCTCTCTCACATACACTCTCTCACACACACACTCTCTCTCACATACACTCTCTCACACACACACTCTCTCTCACATACACTCTCTCACACACTACTCTCACACACACTCTCACACTCACACTCTCACTCACACACACACACTCACACACACACTCGCACACACACACACTCACACATACTCACATTCACACACACTCACACTCACAAACACTCTCACTCACACACACTCTCACTCACACACACACTCACACACACTCACACACACTCACACTCACTCACACATTCACACTCACTCACACACTCACACTCACTCACATACTCACACTCACTCACACACACTCACACACACTCACTTACACTCACTCACACTCATTCACTCATACTCACTCACACACTCACACTCACTCACACACATACTCACACACTCACACACTCACACTCACTCACACACACTCACACACATTCACACTCTCATTCATACTTCCAGACTTTGGAGAGGATAAGGTATAATCTTATCTGCAGAAAAATTCCTGCTGGGAATCGAACCAGGGATCCCTTGCACAGCAGGCGGGTACTCTACTAATTGAGCTATAGGACCAGCCTCAAACATTTTCTTACAAGTCTGTTCAAACCATCGAAACTTATATGAAATTAAATGGACTTGATGTTGTGTAGAGTGAAGTTTATAAACTATATGAACTACCTTTAACATTTTCTTCCACTACTGCAAGTGCAGAAAGGAGTTTTTCAGCCTTGAAATCAATAACATTTTATTTACCCACTTATTGCCCACTTTTACTAAATATGGCATTGCAGGCAGTGACACTATGATACATGGAATGAAGATGGAACACTGGTGGAACGAGATGGAGGAGGAAAGCAGAGAACCCGGAGGAAACCAGAGAACCCAGAGGAAACCGGAGAACCCAGAGGAAACCGGAGAACCCAGAGGAAACTGGAGAACCCAGAGGAAACTGGAGAACCCAGAGGAAACTTGCCTCTTCATCTGGGATCGAACCCGGGTCGCTTTGGTGAGAGGTGAATGGTATAACCACTTGGCCATGGTGTAGCCATGGTGGGTCTAGTGATAGCCCAAGTCACAATCCCAGCATACACTAGTGCACTTAACAAATTATATAGTGAAAGTATATTGCTTTTACTTGTGTTTTTGGATCATATATTGATCTGCTCTGCAACTAAGCATTTAAAATCTATGTACATATCATAATAGGTAATTCCAAGATTTTATGAGGTGTTATGAATAAAAGCTATGCGGATAAAAGAGTTTCATTTTAGGATTGGTTTTTGCAGGAAATTCCTAAGCAATAATTTGGGTCTGATTTATACAAGCATTCTGCTCTAGATACAGTACATTAAATTTGTACATTGCTTTGATTTTGTTATTAGCCTTTCAGGAATGAGAATGGATCACTATGACAACACTTACATTTCATACAATATTATTGTACCCAGGCGAGATTACACCTCAGGAAAGTTCTTGCATAAAAAAAACTGATACGGCAGCAAATATCTCCAAGAGGAGATTTTAAATACTGTAACACACATTTCAGTCACATGGTTGAAGAAAGCAGTCTGTTTATGAGACACTTTGTTTATCTGTTAAAGGCTAATAAAGACATTAAAATAAAAGTACAGTTGCCAGAAAGAAAACACAGAAAATATTTATCAGTAGCTGCAGTAATACGATAGTTGGGGAAGAGTTTAAAACACCTTGTGTTTCATTTAACTGTCATAGAAAAGATGCCACCCAGGCTGTATTTTCTTTTAAAACAGTATAATTGTTTGTATCCACTCAAATCCAAGTCCCTGCATCTTGCATAAATGTCTATTTTCTGCTCAGGAACCACCTCATGAACTCTGTCATGATGCTAAGCTGTAGTTGAGCAAGCTCAGGTTTCTACCTAAAAAAATACGAGGCAAAGCTTATGTTTATGTATACAATTTTGTGAACAATTGCTCAGCAATCAAGATCAGCAAGCCTTTGCTTGTGAGGAGGTTGAGGAGAAAATTTTTATACAGACAAAACCAAGAAATTGCTTGAAATTAGCAATAAATTAGCTAATGCTTATTTATACCACCCATTGAGCAACTAATGAGAGCAATTCTGGTGCAACAAAGTATGCTTTGAGGGAATTTGTGATAACTGTTGTGATATGCAGTAAGTGGTGCGACTACAAGAGATTAGAGACATTGTGTTCAAGTCCCCAGTAAGTGAATGGACTAAATATGAAGCTATGTTGCGCATATTTAAGTATGCCACCACATCACAGAGAAAGCGAAGTGACTTCACTGCATGGCTTGAGCAAATGTCAGTGGTTCAGGATTTCCTTCATAATCAGCAGCAAATGTAAGAAAAATTAATTCAAAATCTTTGTATTTCTTAGGCATTTGCCATTCTCTACTACTAGAGTTGTGATTTGACAAACTTTCACTCACAGTGTTGTCAGCAATATTGACAGTTTTCAATCAATGATACATGATTGTTCTAACACAGTATGTATGCAAAATTTGAAAGAGATCAGAACTGAAAAATTCAGTGCCATATCCAGGAATTAAACAACAGATCATCTGCTCTATATATAGCTGTTCGTAACCACTGTGCTAATAGCAGCTGCTAAGAGCACAAATTTTTTATTTCTGATTCTACTTTCAAAATACTGAAAGTGTCTGAATCATTAATAGCAACAGATTCACTATCGCTAATAGGATTATGTGTAATCTCAACTGTTTTGTCAATGTCATTATCCAATAGAATATTAGGTTCATGATAAGGTAGACTCATAATTTCAATGACATGACAAGGGATATCATTACTAGCCTCTTTTTCTAACAGCTTTTCTTAATAAACTACAGAATTTCACAGATATATCATTACAACATATATCTGTTTAGAGAGTACAACATCCCTAGTTCTTATGGTTTCATTTGATTCCTCTAAATCAATGAGTCTTTACTGAGATGTATTCTCAACATAACCTACAAACATCAATCATCTATCCTTACTGTCTAATTTTTGTCTATGTGCAAAAGACACTTGTTCATGGGCAGTACAGCCAAAAACTTTAAGGTTTCATAGTCTAACTTTCTCTTTTACCCATATCTCCTCTGCACTCACTCCTACTAATGCATTTTGGGGAACTCTATTCTTAATGTATGCAGCAGTGAACACAGTCTCTCCCATGACATTTTATCACATCCTGCTTCCTGCATAACACATCTGGCCATTTTTACCGAAGATCTTTCTTTCAGAAAGACCATTCATCTGTAGGTTATATAGGAGAGTTAGCCAATGCTCAATGCCATACACAGTTACAAA